>QCXZ01000064.1:62079641-62230741 GCA_025024175.1 Rhyzopertha dominica
TTCACTTCCGGTTTGTCATCTTCAAACCCTGTAATGCAGTAGCACATACTATGAATCTCATTGAATACTAAACTACTTAATGTTGCAGTTCAAAATGCCATGCTTAAAATTTTTCCTTTATTATTTTCGTTAATCAGCAAAAAGGTCAAGTCTTTTGTTTGGATTATTATTTGTAGCAGTGTCATTAAATGTAGAAGATATGCTGGAGCCAAAGCAACACCTTGCTGATGTGGTTTAATCCAGATCCAGATAATGAAAAAGAGAAAAAGTAAGGCCTTTTTTTAATTGAACTATAACGAAAAGAAGCTAACAACATTATTTTGAAAAGCTGCCATCTTTAGTAGAAGCGATGACTTCTCTAGTAAAACAGTAGAAAATTTACTTGAGAAGATGGAGCACAAAAGACACTTTGTCTTTATCAACTATATAATATAAATTTATCAAAATGCCTTTCAAATTCAGGCGATTTTACCGCCAATAATACTATCAAAAATCTATTAGGGAACCCGAAGGATAAAGTAGAAGAAAGAAACAAAGCAATCGTTTATCAAATATTAGTTGCAATCTTAAATATATTGGGCAGACCAAGTGTTCCGTACGAGTCAGCTTCAAAGAGCTCAATTTAAGCTAAAGATAAAAACAATCATTTTAAGAGACAGGTACTAAAGGAATTAATACTAAAAATTCGCGAATAAGATAAATAAAGAAGGTAACCTTCATAGTAAATATCCAAATAGGTAATATATACATAATTATATAGCACAAAAATGAAAGAAGGTATAACAAAAAAAGTATCCTATAGAACGAAGTAAAAGACTGAGAAGGAATCCAGTGAAAAACCTAGCCAATTATAAAACAATTAATTTACCAGAATGCAACTATAAMAAATCCTACTTAAAAATAAGTAACGAAAATGCGAATACCACACGTGACCTAAAGTTAGCTTTTAAGAAATATTTCACGCATATAGCTAAAGCAACGACACAGTGTTCTCAAAAAGGATCGATCGTTATGGTTGCATAGACAGTGAAAGCGACTTCAAAAGTGGACTATTATAGCAACTATTTCTAATGAACAAAACGAGATTTTATTGCCTGTAAATTTTCCTCTACTGCAGAATCTGATTGGTTCTGAACTTCAAAAGAGCTTGAGATCTAGTTAATCACGAAATGTTAATAGATAAATGAGCTAAGCTGAATTAGAATAAGTGGTGACCCTGAAGCCTTTTAAATACTATTTCTATAGCAGAAATCGATACTCAAGTTTAATGCACAGCCTATACGTGCCCAGAAATAATACAATATGGGCTACCTCAGGGTTGAGCAATAGGGCCAACGCCGCGCCGTTTCTAATATACGGTAATGGTGCAAGTGATTTGAAACTACACCAAGAGGTAATACAATATGAACAAATGAACAACAAAGACTTCAGAAACACGACCAGTTGTTAATATATATATATATAAAAAACAATAATTAGACTGATGTAATAACAACTTTAATTAAATTTCAATTAGTTGTTGTTACACATAACTAAACCAAGTAATAAAAATATATAAAGGTGCTGTATTATATTTGAGCTCCTGAATATAATTGTAATATAATTAACTAATGTGACCTACATCTAAAACCTACTCTAAAACACGCTGCAAAATTATTTTATTCGTTAGAAACAGTGAGGTTCCTAAACGCAAAAGCCCCTTATCTATTCAGGACTATAAATTATTTAGTATAGTAGAAATAAGTGGACAAAGTTTAAACAATAGAATTACTTAACGCTTTAAGCTCTTTATTTGAAAGCAAACTAGTTGGATTATCCTTTATTTTTATAAAATCTCTCCAGGCGTTTACCAGACCTTTCAGAAGTACGATCGATTCAACAAAGAAAAAGTACGTTCCATTCACAGGGCTACGTGTCATTGCTCAAGCAACAGCATTTCTCAGTTCCGAAGAGCTCTAGCATACAGAAAGAAAGAGAATAGAGATCATAGTTTGGAGATGAAAAAACGGAAATATATAACGCAGCAATGCAATTTGGGGATCCTGGACAGATACATGCTGTTCAGAGCTAGAATCCGGGTGTTAAATTAAGAATGACAGGTCATTATTAACGCGCAACTGAATTGAATGCTTTTTCGTGTTCAAAATATTAATTAATTGTGAAGTCTGTATCACAAAGCATGACTTGAAACGATCGATTTMTGTATAATAGGTACGGGATGTTGGATTGTTACAAATCGCTTATGAAAGGTATTTTGATGCATGAAATGATTGATAATTTCGTAAAAGGAAGCACACATCACGTTCATTTCATCTATCTTGTCATACTATATATATTGTATATTGTTTGTGTTCGTGTATCTTTAGACATACTCCATGGACTGCTACTTTCGTCAGTCTTGGGTAGACAGACGTTTAGCCTTCCCCG
Organism: Rhyzopertha dominica; assembly: GCA_025024175.1. Classification (NCBI taxonomy): domain Eukaryota; kingdom Metazoa; phylum Arthropoda; class Insecta; order Coleoptera; family Bostrichidae; genus Rhyzopertha; species Rhyzopertha dominica. The sequence continues at coordinate 62,082,069 of QCXZ01000064.1, forward strand.
GGGATGACAAAGACACTTTAGCACTAAGCATATCGATGCTGGCAAAAATTTGGAAGCCAGACACCTACTTCTACAATGGAAAACAGTCGTACCTTCACATGATAACTACTCCGAATAAATTTGTGAGACTGTACCAGGATGGAAGGGTGCTCTATTCATCAAGGTAAGTATAATGCTAGTTTTGTATAAAAAAATCAAGTTTTAATTGGATATATACAGTGTATTCCACGACGAGTTAGCATTGGAAGAATATCAGGGACCAGTTGAAGCAACTTTCTACCTTGAATTTGGACCACGGACGTCTACAAATTTTCAGTTGCTTCAATTAGTTCCTGATATTCACCTAATGAAAACTCGTCGTGGAATATCCCAAATATTAAAGGTATAATTTGATCAAATGTGTTTACCTACTTGAATAATTTGATATTGTGAACTGATCCATCTATGTGGAGTTTTATTAACCAAAGCAAACCAAAGTGGCCAATTAATCATGTTTAATAAAGTGGAGAAGACTTTGAATCATTAATAATTATATGACCAATTGAAATTAGAAGAAATCCACTATTTCAAACAACAGAAGTTCCATCCTTCGTTATGGGAAGAAACTAAAACAGCAACCCAATTTTCAAAAGTCACGCTGATGTAAAATACAAAAGCAAGACCCATTTGAAGCCTAATTAAACTGATGGAACACTAACATGAAGCTTGAAAGTAGCTACCCAAATATCTGTGGAAGTGCACACTACCAATACCTTTCATTAAACGAAACGCAATCTCAGATGAAGTCCAGAATCCAACACAGCAAAACCGATCGACTCTAATGAGCAGCACGCCCGTTTAGGAAAGGACCTAAGGCCAAAGTTTAATTACGGCGCGCCGGTATACTCTAGATTTGCATAGTTTTGCACGAGAACATGCAATTTAAGCTGCCGCAGTAACAACAAGGGTTTTTTATCGACTGACTGACTTTGCGCTTTAAATGAGACTTGTTCTGAGAAAAAAAGTAGTTATACGATTTGAATTGAGACGGATTTTAATTCCTGCGCGAGTAATTGCTTCATTTACTAGCTTGTCCCTAGCAGAGACGTTTTCATTTGTTCTAGAATAACTGCTTAATTAGGGAAGGCGCGAGATGTTGTATGTACAAGGGTTAGTGGATTTGTAGCTTGAATTTTGCTTGAAATTTGCAGCGTGACAAGTGTATAATGTCTAGATGAATATAAACTTACGCTAATTATTTTTCCTGAACACGTACATTTCATTTTGGGAATTTACCTGCGTGCTAAAAAGTTTCGGACCTTAGTTGTCTCCAGGGGTTGTCACAAGCATAATATGTACCCTTATTAGGGATTACGAGAGTGTTTAACCCCCTATTAAGCATGTATTTTTATATATTAGATACCAATCTATGAATACTCAATAAAATTTCATCTATTAAAAATACGAGGCATGTTTTTTAAGTAAGTACCGTTTTGCGATTCCGCCGCCGCAGCGCTACGGTTGGCGTTCCGCGCATACGCGCTGGTTACCTACATCGCTTGTCTACGCACTGACGCCACTACAGACTATAGTTTGATTCTTCATTGTATACGTTGTTTACTGAGTGTTTAAGATGCCTCCGACAATCGTGAGTCCCGCCGATTGTGAAGTACGGGCTGTTATACGATTTCTTAGTGCTAAAGGCGTAAAACCGATCGATATTCATCATGAGATCTGTGAAGTTTACGGACAAAACATCATGAGTGATGGAATGGTAAGGAAATGGGTGAGAGCATTTAAAGATGGCCGCACAAATGTGCATGATGAAGAACGGAATGGGCGTCCTTCGGTCGTTAATGAAGATTTGGTGCAGAAAGTGAACGAAAAGGTGAGAGAAAACAGACGCTTTACAATTTCATCATTGTGCGACTGTTTTCCTCAATATTCTCGTAGTGTTTTGTATCGCATTGTGACCGAGAACTTGAATTACCGGAAATTGTATTCACGTTGGGTTCCGAAAATGTTGACGGATTTGCACAAAACCCAACGTTTAGGCAGTGCATTGACTTTCTTTGAGCGGTACCACAATGAAGGTGAAGATTTTTTAGACCAAATTGTTACTGGTGACGAAACATGGGTGGCCTACGTCACACCAGAATCGAAACAACAATCCATGGAATGGCGACATTCATCATCACCCAAAAAAGTGAAGTTTAAGCAAACAATTTCTGTCCGGAAAATCATGTGCACGGTTTTTTGAGACAGAAAAAGAGTATGGCTAGTGGAGTTTCTGCCTCGTAATGAGACAATCAATGCAGCGTCTTATTGTAAGACATTGAACAATCTGCGTCGTGCAATCCAGAACAAAAGACGTGGCAAGTTGAGTAAGGGTATCGTTTTGCTGCATCACAATGCCCGTCCACATGTGGCTAATCGGACCAAAGATCTCATCAAATCTTTTAAATGGGAAACTCTAGACCATCCTCCATACAGCCCTGATCTGGCGCCCAGCGACTACCATTTGTTCCTGCACTTGAAGAAACACCTGGGTGGTCAGCGTCTTCAAGACGATTACGAAGTCGAAACATTTGTGATACAGGCGGCAGAATTTTATGAGGAGGGTATTCAAAAACTGGTGCCACGTTATGACAAGTGCCTCAATATTCACGGAAATTATGTAGAAAAGTAGATTAAGGTACAGGCTTTCATGTAAGATAAAATTATTGCGATATCTTTGCACGTCTTTTTTTAATTCCAAAACGGTACTTACTTAAAAAACATGCCTCGTATAATTCTCTCTATTTTTGTTGCCGTTGTGACAATTAAGTTTGAAATTCAATGTCTAGGTTGGCACTGATACTTTATTATGTATTGGTTTGGCAATGCTGCAAAAAAGGAAGTCAATTGTTAATGTTTACTAGAAACCAAGTTTGTAATGTCATGCCAATTTTTGTAACTCTAAAATATCAATATAATACATTCGTTTTCTGCCCATCTGCGTATTAATTGCTCTGCAACGACAATTTTTTATTTCAAATAACTGCACGATAATACAATACAAGAGGAGCCCCAGGTAGGACCCTTGAGGGTCGCCAAAAACTGCAATTTGAACTTGTTTCTGTGCAAGTTGGAGGAATAAAAGTCATCATATTACTGTTCTGCAAGCTGTTTTACAATCACTTCAAAAACTCAAATCAAACCTTTATTTTTCTCATTAACATGCAAAACGTCACGCAACAACTTTTGGATCCCCGGGTTCCGATTAGGCGTAGACAATCGGCCCTAAATTGCGTGCCCATGCTGCCATGACATAAATCAATTATGACACGTGTAAATAAAACAGCGATTGATTAGTCCGCAAATACGAGGCTTGTTAATTTCCGAGTATTAAATTTGCAGGTTTGTTTTCCCTTTAATTAATGGGTGATTTTGGGCGTGAAATCCCTTATTCGATTAAGCCCTTTGAGGTAGGTGCCCTGCTTAAGCCTGATAATGTAAGTGGAGATTTGTGGCCACTTGTAATTACATGGCTGATTCAGGCTACCAATATAAAGCAACCATAATCTACATACAAAGATATTTTTCTTTTCTCTATTTACTTCTACGTAAGACTTGTAAGGGATTTAGATTCTGCAATTAAAAATTTTTTTAATACCATTTGATATCGATATATAATACGTAATCTAAAATATAAGCGTAAGGAATTAGCTTAAAAATGACTTAAGTTAGTAAAACGAGCAATTTACATATTCAGAAAAACTTACTTAGCATAAAATTCATGGACATGTAGGTATTTTTATTTTTGAAATGATGGAAAAACATCAACAGGTTTAATATAAATATATTGACCTAGGACCCATAATTGGATGGTGAGCACTTTTACGGGGTTGTAAAAAACAAGTTAGAATTGCAAGATTATAGGTATAGCAAATGCAGCAATCTTATTTACATGATTCGTGTATCCTTTTTTCAGGCTAACCATCAAAGCTGGATGCCCTATGAACCTAGAGGATTTCCCAATGGATATCCAAAGATGTCCACTCAAATTTGGTTCGTGTAAGTTACATCTTCTCTCGAATAATTCCTTAATTTCTCAATTTTATATGTTTATTTTGAAACACACCTACTAGCTATATCAAATCAAAATGCAAAATACGCTCCACATATGTATAACATTATTTGAAATAAATTTACCAAACATTTTCATGTTATTAACTTATGATTCTAATATGTCTTGAGACAATAAGTAGGTGTAAATATTACTTAAATTTTGTGTGTCTGATTTCTTATTATTGTGCTAATATTTTTATTTATTTGGTACATTTCTACAATTAAACGTTTACTTATAATGTTTTCTTTTTCTAAAATTCATCCCAACCTATTTGATGATGATTTTCTATTACATGTTCCGCCAGTGAACATCGAACTTTATTCGTTCTAATATCGCTATTGCTATTCTACTAGAAATCTACTGCGATGTTTGTGCCTCATAAATMTTGTCATAAGTATCACAAAGAATAGACAACATTTGATTGATATTTTATTGGAATTTTTGATTTTAATTTTCTAAATAGATTCGAACTTTTTTTTATATTACTTATTACTTAATACGTTCAMTTTGAAAACTTCTAATAAATTTCATTGTCAGKCTGTAATGTTTAGAAGAGATCCAAAACGTGTGTTATTACTCGTATTTTTATATGGGATCATGGCTTTCTTGTTGCTCCACTTTTTCTAAAACGTTTATACTTTTTAAATTTTGGTAATCAATCGCAAGACCGTTTTGTAAATAATCAGTTATAGAAAATAAAATTTTGTTTATCAAAATTTGTGGGTAAGAATTTTGTAATAACAATTTTTAACTGTTTAAAATTCTTATTGATGAACTTTGGATGTGATATTTTTTGATTCTGTATTTCATTTGCTTAATAAAGTTAATTTTATTTTAATTGAGTGATTTGACAAAAAATATGTACACGTGCCTAAAGAGATAGGTTTTTGGTACCAATCTAACACATTCTTTTTTATTTTGGCGTATTACTTTGGTATCTAGAAATGGTACACCACCATCTACTTCTCTTTCAACTGTAAATTTTGTGTGTTTTCAGTGCCATACGTGTTGGGATTACTAAAATTAATCTACAATTTTTTAATAAATATTATGTTTTAAGTTAATTTTGGTATACATGAATTTAAAAGTTCGTCCATTACATACTATACTATTTCTGCTTAGTTCAGTTCTACCTTTTCCTATAAAGATTGTTCAACTAACTATTGTTATATGGAATCACATCAGAATCTGTCATATATTCGGTGATAACTCTAACTTTTGCACCAAATTTCTAAATTCACATTACATTTTAACAATTAATACAAAGAAAACAAAAAAAAAACTAAAAATCCATCCGAACTCACGTTTATGAAAGTCAATTTATTTAATATGAGTTTAGGAATCCAGTAAAAGCATTATCAGCACGAATTAAAACCCGATGTGTTGTTAAAAATGCAATTAAATATATTTCACTTTATTTAAATGAAGCCTAATTTGGTTAAAATATTAAGTAGTCGGTTAATTTTTGAGAGCAATGCACTGGTGATCTAAGAAGGTTGGCTTGACGCGTAATGCTGAGGCATTTGCCATTCTGAGTTTTAAAAATGTTAGTTCTCCATCGTGTCTCTTTCCCTAGGGAGTAAAAATTTCTACAATTGTATCTTTAGCACCTACATAAACTCCTAGCTTAAATTTCTAATGCTTCTAGTGTGAGAAGTTGAAATTGTACTAAAAGCGCATCAGTTAATGCATTAGTCTTTTATATTTGTTATTTCTGAATCAGAAATCGCGGTCCTATTAGTAGAGCTTTTAAGGTGAAATTTATGTTCCCTCGGTACTTCATATGATATCATTATACATTATGTGGATCACGGATCTTTATTCTCCCAAATAAAATGTATTAACTCATCTTTTGTTAAACGCGAGAGCGATGCAACTGAACGCGCCTCGCGCCTCACCCCAATAAGTTCATCAATAACTGAATTAGTAATAAAGGGGCTTTGTATGATCAGTGTACATAGAAAACATATAAATAATTTGGGTCTTTATTTCGCAGAAGATGTTTTAAGTCGCCTTGCAGAAAATCCACGATGATTATTCATGGAATAAATACTTCATTAATTACTTAAGTATCTATATCTTGTAAACGTTTATTATTTCTGTTTATGTTAAATTATACTCTACAAGACGTTCCTGCTTTGCCCCCCCTAGACCAAAAGCTGGGTACGCCCATGAACTGTCTTTTATATAATATTCATTATTGGTATCATACGCCATCACAAATTAATTTTGATAAATTTGTGATTGGACTTTGTACACTGGATGCTATAGGTCTCAAAGGTATATTTGGTTTATGTGATTTTGGATTGCCATAGATTCTTGGGCTTACTGAATTATAGATTTTGTGACTTTCAGCTTTTTATGGTGTTAGATGTTGATTTTTTTCTAGCTTGCTGATGTAAGATAACTTTCATTTGTAACTAAACAACACCAACTAATCAAAAAGTCAAAATTTTCATTTTCTAATACACTTTTAATCTCCCACCCACTAAGTATAAATCTACAGTTTCGGACAATACAATTTCGTACTAAATCTACGTGGCCATCTATCAGGGGAATTGTAGCCATATGCTACCCCGGAGGTTCCCCATCAGTTTCTATGATATCTGCACGGGAGTGGGAAGCATCGTTCATCAAAAATTTCATGTGGGTCACAATTGATGGTGGTGTATTAACACGTTGAGGGGTGGAGCTGCAAGGCAATCATACGAGATCGCAGATTTATGCTTGGAGATAATAGACGGGATGCGTGTATATGTGGAATTGAGCTAATTTCTAATACCCATTACGTAACTACGGAGCTCTGTGAATCAAGTTCAATAACAAAGCAGTGGAAATAGTCTCTATTTAAGGATAGTTTTTGCTTTGACGTAAATTGTAGTTTTATCAAATCTGTTGTTTCGGATTTATTGGTCATGTTAGAGCTACAGCGTCCCAGGTAATTAAAAATACGGAGATTCTAAGAAGACAAGGTGAAAAATACGAGGTTTTTAATATGAAATTAAATATATGTAAAACACGGTTCCAATGAGGATTATTTAATAAAATATTTACAATCTTATTTGCATAGTCATGATAGTAATTTTAGATTTGATCCTTAAGTAAAGTATGAATTTGTTTAAACTGCTGCTAATTCGCAGAAAGTTTGGTTACCTTATATTTCTGATAAGTCTTCCGTTTACATTTTATGTTTGTAACTTTTCCATGACTAAATCAATTATACAACTACGAACTGATTTAGGTACACATCGGTCAAATATAGAATAAATTGCAAAATATAGAATATTACAGGCATCTTGGGTATTATAGAAGGATGGTATGGGTCCTCTGTGACTAGAGTATTATCACATTTGCAAGTGTTTAAATCTAAATTAAAAAAATCAGGCCCTCTAAGTTACGGTTATGATTTTTTTACGTTATTAAACTATTTTTATACAAGAATTCAATAAGTTCTATAAATAACCTCATATTTGCTGAAATAAATCAATTATTTCTTTCTTTGTTACTTTTAATAAACCTATGATGTTATTATGCAACAAATTAGTTTTAAATTGCATTATATAATAAATGGGTCACAAAATTCAAACCTTTTACTTCATGTTTTCCTGTACCTTTTAATTAAACGAGACGAGACGAAGGTACGGCTTTGGATAGGCAAACGAGCGCATAGTTAGCAATAATGTATCAATTTTTACTAAAGATTTTATGACGTAATCATATTCCAAACCATGTTGAAGTCAGAGGATGATAAATCTATCACGCTCCAATTCTAGACCATCCCGTGGAGCGCGAAAATCACTCAAGCGACGGTTTGCAAATCCGATTCAACGAAATTCGCGATTTTTTTCAGTCGGATACACATCGAAGGATGTCATCTACAAGTGGAACTCAGCACGACAGGTGGCAATTGCCGAAGACATGAAGCTGTCACAGTTCGACCTCATTGCTACACCAGCAGCCAATCACACGGATACAGTTTGGAAGACGGATGCGAAAGCAGGTTTCCGTGGTGTTCATAACACCTACATCTGTAAGGGCTATGTAGATTACATAAGAGAGAACAAAATTTGGTGTACATAAAATGGAGAGAATATCTGAAAATGGAATAACGTGGTTTTCTTGAAATTTATTCACTTAAAGTTTGAAAACAATACAGGAAATTGTGAGCTTATGTCCCGCTTTCCTACTCTGCTATTCGTTATTCTCAAACTCTTCTGCAGCGTCCGCCATTTGCTCTGGCATTCTTCTGTTAGTGTTGTATAAAAATATGCATAAACGAATTTCACTTTTGCAGGGCATTACAAAGAACTTCCTCGGTCGATATAATAATTAGGAAGTTAACAATTAAAAATAAAATTTCACGTTCCTAGTAAAATGTACTAGGTGCACCAGTAATTTGACTGGTGACAGCAAAATCTAGTTAATTATTTTTATTTTAATGTAAAAATGCAAAACTTTTTCTCTAAAAAAAACAATAAAGAATCTATAGAAGAATGCTAAAAAAGCAATGACAAACCCTGTATACTTACTGAAAAATATAAAAACACATTCGATATTTAGTTATGAATATCAGAGCCTCCTTTAGAAGTTCAAAAGTAAAGAAGGCTCTGTGAGTAGTGATTGTTATATAGCAAAACTACATTTCATGAACAGCATGTCACGTACTGGTTTGCTTAATTTCAGCTGAATATTCAATGCTACTAGTCAGTTTTCACCTGCAGAGGCACATGGGAAATTTCCTCATTCAAGTGTATGGACCGTGTATTCTTCTAGTCGTTCTTTCATGGGTATCATTTTGGTTGAATAGAGAAGCAACAGCGGATAGAGTATCGTTAGGTAAGGGTTATTTATTGCTACATACATAGTGAAAATTATTATCCTTAAAAAATAACAGGTTCTTTGGTCGAAACTATTTGGGGACGTCCTTTTTGTGACCCCTAAACTTTGCTATGTTTTGTTTAAAAATATATTCCTGCTTACGATCTACTGGGCTTTATTAATGTAAATAATTGAAAGAAAAGTTTTTCGAAATTACAAATTTATAAGCCAAGGGCGTCTGACTGATTTATTTACGCATAATATCTATAGATATAAGGATACTATAAATAGCTTAGATTTAAACGAAGTAATAAAGAGTTTCGTAACACTATAAACAAGAAGAGTATATAAATTTTGTTATTTTAGAACTACCCACTCCAATTCTTGTAAATTTTATTATTTAGTTATTTTTCTGTATAAACTGCTGCAATAAACGTATGTATAGTAATCTTTATAATAATATTTCTTTCTTTTTAATTTGAAATTTAAAGAGACTATCTAAAATATTATAAACGAGACGTGTATTTAAGGACTGTTATTTTAAACTCCCAATTTTCTGTTTCTTTCAGGGATCACCACGGTCCTTACAATGACCTTCCTAGGACTAGAGGCTAGAACTGACCTGCCCAAGGTGCCCTATCCAACAGCCCTAGATTTCTTCGTCTTTTTATCTTTCGCTTTCATATTCGCTACGATCATACAGGTTTGATGGTACAGGACCTGAAATCGCTCATTATAACGGTGAAACAGTTTGCAGTTGTTCATTATTTTACCAAATACGGATCTGGCGAATGTTACTTCAGCTCAGATTTGAGTTCGGAATCCAGCAGCGACGAAGACGATGTGAAAAGGAACACTGAACGTCCTGGTTTGTTAGAAGCGGTACGCATTGTTACCAAAAAAGAGTACATGGCGGTTTTTGAGTATAATTTTCTGGCAATAATTGTCGGTGAAAGATTCTAGAAATCACATACAAGGGAAAGTGCTGAGAATTATTTAAAGCCGCTACGTATAAATAAGTAAAGTACATACTCACCAACTGTGATACTCCCCTTTCGATTCCTTGTGAAGCCGACAGTCCACATGACACAGTAACACACTCAAACAACACGCGGTCGAAAACGAAACACCCAAGTCCACGGTATTTCAAAACCCAAATTCAAAATTCCGATCACAAACACAACGCGATCGCGGCAATAATCGCACTGCAACTGATGAGTCGCAGCCCGTTTGGCGGCCTCACTGAACTTTTGGGCAAAAAACTGTTTACATCCAGGCGACAAAAAACGTCTACGAGTGCCGGTCAGTTTGTTTTTTGCGTAGTTGTGTTACTTTTGTGCGCGTTATTTTAATGGGTTTTATATTATTAGGTTTAAATACCGAAAACGTGGTCGGTGGAATATGGATATTTTTATTAACAGAAGGAATAGAATTCTAGAAGCTGTCGGATATATTTTATCCCATTCTAGTATTTATAGTATGATAATTACAGAACTTCTTAAAATGCAACAAGTAAATTACGAGGCTTTCAAAGCATCTGACGATGTTCAAAGTCTTCTGTATTTTCGCGAATGATTTTTTAATACACAAAATATAGACATTCTAAAAGCAGCCTGATGATGAATAATTAATTTAAATGCTTGAATTATAAAATAACACGTTACAGGAACCTTAAAATGGCTGGAGGAATAGCTGAATTCAAAACAAAGGCATTCAAAAGTACGGAAATTTTTTTGTAGCGAAAAAAATAACTTTCGTTGCGGTGTCACTATGAATTCTAATTTATAAAGTGACTTGGATGTCCAAATACACAACCAGAGATAAAAAATCAAGCAGAGCAAGCCTCTGAGCATTTACTACCCGAAAAATAAAAAAGAGTTATGAAGAAATTCATGGAATCGAAACAAGAACGTTCATTTCCAGAAACTGTATATTGCTTGCATATTTTGCAAAATTATCGGAAACCTTGAAGGCATTGACCCTATGGTCTATATATCCGATGTTAAGAACAACCGTATCAATAAAAAATGATATTGATATCAGTAAATATATAATACTATAATACATACAATAAATACATTCTTAAACAAATGCAAGCCGATTCACAATATTTACTAACCAAACTATTGCTTCAACAAATATTTAGTGGTACAAATATTTTTTGACTGGAATTTCTGAAGCTTACCGCAGCCATGAAGTAAAAGATTAGACAATAAATAGTGTCAAAGATTCTGGAAGAACACATATAATTAAAATACCTAACATAAAGAGTAAGATATTGATTACGTACAGGTTTTTTATGTTAATACCTAGCGATTTTAATCTTACTTCTATACGTATAATAGCTGTTAATGTAATACGATTATCATACGATTTAAAATAATCAAGGACTTTGATAGGCAATGMCTGAGATGATTTAAATCGCATACTAATCGAGTTTCATTCAAACCTTTATCATATCATTGTCAACGATGACAAAAAAAATAAAATCAACAGCTTTAGTTGTCATTTTAGTAAGTAATTGCAATTGGGTACAGAAATTTTAAGCGTATTCACATGTCCTACCTAAATATTTAAAAACGACGTACAACAAAAAAATGTGCGATAAAAAAAAGCTAAGAATAAAGTTATATACGTTACGAATAAATTTAAAGCTCATGATTTTCTTTGTTTTTAAAGCAAAATATGAATTAACATTTTCCAGCAGCAATCAACGTCCCGCAAGAGTAGTTCAACCGCCGCGCGTCCGAACTACCAGAACGTCAACGGCGGGGATTCCCACTTCKTCMAGGTGATTCCCCTGGCCMCGTGTTCGATTCCCGCGCCGTCTTCCCGCAGGACGTCGCAGGCATGGAGTAATCTGTCTTTCTGCATAGGTAAAGCGCAAGATCAGGCGGAAGGAGCCCGTGATGACGAAAATTCGGGKCACAGGACGTCTTTTCAGGGGCACAGGGTGAAGAAAAAGAAAAAGAGAACGCCCAGGTTCAATTCAGTGTCAAAAATTGACAGGGCGTCTAGGGTGGCGTTTCCTATGTTGTTTCTTTCGATAAATCTGTTTTATTGGTATTCGTATTTGTCGAGGACTGAAAGGATACAACAGCTGAATGTTACGTAGACGTCAGATTGTATTAAACGTGCAGGTTTTGGGAATTTAAAGGAGCTACAGGGTAAATTAAATATAAGTTAGATATGTTTTTATCAGGTAGCTATATAGGTAATTTCAAAATGCATTTGTGCACTTTTCAGTGTTGTTGCAATAAAAAGAGCCATTCATAAAGTGATATAATTGTTAACTGTGAGAAATTTTGTTTTTATAATACTCTCCAAATATCTATACCTCTAAGATCAGCGTTGCTAGCTCTTGTGAAGTGTTTGTGTTTCCATAAACATTTTGATCCAACAAATTCTGGTTAAAAGTACATATTTTTCTATACACAACCTTAAATGTAGCACTGATCATTTTAAGAACTAATTATTATTTTTTATTGTGAGTACATGTATATTTTTCTCAACTACACATTTAACGAAAATAAAAGACGAAAGTAGAGACCACTTTAAGTAACAAAATATTTTGATAAATCTATATTTATGTACCCAAAGTATTACAGGCAACTTTCATTTTTTTATATGCCATTGCACCATAGCATTATATCTTTCTGTACACTTTTTGACATATTATGCCATTTCTTCTAGAATTTTTAGATGATTTAACTCTTATTACTTTTTTAATTTAGAGATTTAAAAAAGGTAAATTTCATCCTTGTACTTTTTCTTTGTAATGAAGCTATGGAGCAATACCGCACTAACAGAACACCCTGTATATAGAAAAGAAAATTAATATGTTTATACAACATGCTTTGTGCATTAAATGACCATTTGACTTTAATTTCTCTTTTAAGTAAACTGTAGTTTATATAATGATATCTGCAGAAATTCCTATAATAAAAAACAATATTCACAGATGTCTTTATGTCTTTGTGCAGGTAACATGTATTTTGAAGCTTCTTAGTAAGCAAAGAAAAATGTCCAAAATACTTAAAAATTAAACATGTCATACTCAAAAACTAGTGCCACTTCTGTCCTGTAAACAAATAATTATTTTACCAAGTTGTTATTCTTGTAAATAAAGTGAAAAACCACTTCAGCTGTTATAAAATTTATTTCTAAAAATAAATCTCATTGACAAACAAAGTACCCTCAATCATCAATTTCAACAAAAAAAAAGAAAACATACTAACTTCAAAATCTTCTATTTGAACAAGAAACTGTACGGATATCCGTGGGTTTTCGACCTGAAAACAGACAACAACAACGAAAAGAACACGGAAACCAAAATCAACCCGGCAATAGCCAACATCTTCCGTTTCCGGGCGTCAGCCTTCCTATTGGCCGATTCCGTCAGCAAGATCATCCCCACCACGACGGCAGCATCTAAACCACGTTAAGGAAATCACAAAAGAACAATCTTTTTTTTCTTCAATTAAAGGATACTCAAAACCATGACTATGTACGTTTCGACCACAAATTGTCCTTGGGAGGACCCATGTATGTATGAGATCTGCCCGTTTTGTCCTTTATGAACAAACGGCGGTCCCCTGATGTGGTTCCACATTTGGCCGGATATCATGGTGAAACAGAAGAAGAGGGCGATGATGCCCCACATGTTCTTGTTGTACAAGAAGTCGAGGTTGTTACGGCGCAGATACAAGAAGCCGGCCACTAGACCGAATAAGACTACTAAGGCGACGGTTCCTGAATAGTTTGGTGGACGGAATACACGAATCTGGAGATAAAAATACAGTAAAAGCTTAGCATACTAGATTAAGTACATATTTGCTCGAGCAGCATTAAAGGAAACTTGAAAAACTCTCTCTGCATATTTGTTAGCTTAGTTGTAGTCTGTCTTCACAATTTAAAAGAAAAGTGGCACAAAACAGTAACCAGATAACTAACCTGGATGTCCGTTCTCTCCGCAATCCATTTAGCAATAGATTCCGCAGCAAATCCAACCCTCTGTATATCCATAGTGTCTGCACCCTTCGGTTTCCCCTTTGGAGMGAAGTGGATAAATACTGGGGCCGTATTCAACCTCATCTGAAAAGACAATGCCCTGAAACACCACAAACACACAACAAACCAGAAAGTTACCAATTGAAACACATCGGAACCCTCATCAAAGTCAACAACGGCAAAGAACAATTTATTCGAATACGACTGAGAATACCTGAAACATTTACACTCTTCCTACATTTGCCATTTCAATATTGCACGTGAATACCTAAAAGAATTTGCTACTATCGTGAATTCATCGCTGGCATGCTTGCACACGACACACTGCCTTTGCGGAGCCATAGCGGTGAACATAACTATGACGGAGTAATTCCTGGGCACCGCTTTAACAAATTCCCTAAACCTGTTCCCATTGAATCTCAGAACGGACCTTTTGTTGGCCATTTCCGACAGTTGCTGCACTCTTTCAGCCATGGAGAGACCCTAGAATAAAGTTTGGTTAGCAATCTGTAGATACAATAAAAGGTAAACAACCTGTTTTCGTGCTTGGCCATCGACATGATACGAAAATATTGCGAAGATTACAGCTAAGGCTAGAAAGACCGATTTCATGTTTATTCAATGGTAGAAACAGCGGCCGGTTTAAAAATTGTCAACGTCAATACATTTGTGAGGTTAGGTTTCATAGAACACGTAAGCTGTCAGGGTAATTTGATTATGTAACCCAAGATGGCGCTTTACAATTCTACTTGTGGAGGGAGAATTCAAGTAGCGATTGGAACAAAGAAAACCATCCAAAGAAACACGTTTGTTAATGGATTAGTGTCGTATGTACAACCACACTACTTTAAATACTCTTAGAAACTGACAAATCCCCTAATTTATATTACATTTAGTGACTGTAAAGTTTCAAACGGAGTTCACCATTTCCATCCCAAGAAGAGCGTGAAATTTTGTCGTTTGAAGATTTATGAGACTAAAACATCTCCAAAATACCAGTTGTGGAAGGCTGAGAGGACAAAAACATTAATATATTATAAATCTTTATTGCTTTAAGAAAAAAAACAACTATTTTTTCAAAACGTCTATGAAAGTCTCCCTGGGTAGCTGAATATTGGCAACCGCCCTCATTTTCTTCTTGCCAGCAGCTTGCTGAGCCAGAAGCTTCATTCTTCTGGTTACATCCCCACCATACAATTTCGCAGTAACGTCCTTCCTATATGCCTTCAAAGTTTCCCTAGCAACCACTTTTCCATTGACGCTGGCTTGAATAGCAATCTGTATCAGCTGTCTTGGTATCATTTCCTTTAGCTTCAAACACATCCTCCTGCCCATAGTTTGAGCTTTGGATATGTGACAAATGCTACTCAATTCATCGACGGCGACACCGTTAAGCATCACTGCCAGCTGCAAGCAACAAATGAAGAACAAGTGTAAAGTAAAATAATCAAGTTACCTTGACAAGATTACTAGATTGGTAGCCATTGTCCTCATAGTCGAAGCTGGCATAGCCAGAGGTCACTGTTTTGAGGCTATCATGAAAATCCACGATGATTTCACACAGAGGGAGATAGTACTGGAGCATCAATCTATTGTTGTCGATGTTGAGAGCTGATTTTTGGACGCCTCTTCGTTCCATACAGAGCGACATTATTGCACCCAAATATTCGTCTGGAGTTATTATTGTACCTATCACAGTTGGTTCAAAACATTCTTCTATCTGCAAGTGGTCGGGAAAATGCGCTGGATTGTTGACGAATATCTCCAGTGCATCTTCCTTTACCAACTTCTTTGTAGGTCTTAATTTGATTTTGTAAGTTACTGAAGGAGCGGTCACTATCGATTCTGCACCATATTCTTGGTCTAACCTTTGGCAAAACACCTCCATGTGTAGCAACCCTAGGAAACCGACCCTCCAGCCATGGCCTAAAGCTGGACTGAATGAAAGAAGTTAAAGCAGTTTGTGGAAGAAATAACTGATGATTTACCTTGTGTCTACCTCCACAGAAACAGCTGAATCATTCAGGGCAAGCTTCTCTATTGCACTTCTTAGATTCGGATGCTGCGACTGGTCGAATGGAAAGACACCAGCAAACACCATTGGTTTCACTGGTTCAAAGGCAGTAAGGGGCTCCACTGGACTATCTGTTTTGTGAAGAGTGTCCCCGATGTGAGCCTCCTTACTGGATCTCATGTTACATCCTACCAAACCCATTTGACCTGCCACTCTGCATAAAATAATAAGTGTCTAATAATATAAAGTTGCACAACTGTACTCACAGCTTATTAACATTTTCTTCTTGAGGCCTTAATAGCGACAAAGTCTTCACTTCGTAACTTTTCTTCGTGTGACAGGAGCTTATACTATTTCCAACTTCTATACAACCTTCTTTGATGTAAATAAGGCACAAAGCCCCACGAAATCGGTTGTACCAGCTGTCGAAAAGCAGTGCCCTAAATGGAGCATTCCTATCTACTTTTGGAGAGGGCAACCTCTCTATTATCGCATGCAATAATTCATCAATTCCAATGCCTAGCTTAGCTGAAACCTGCGCTACAATAGAGCTAAACGTCTCACAAAAATGTAATAAGATTATAAAGAGATGCCTACCTTTAGAACCTCATTTGGCTCAATGTCAAATAACATCTGCAGCTGTTTGCATACCCTCTCCGGATTGGCGTTTTTGAGATCGATTTTGTTCAGAACCGGGATGATCACTAAATCGTTACCAAACGCCAAATAAAAGTTTGCAACAGTTTGTGCTTGAACGCCATCGTTCGCATCCACTAGAAGTATAACGCCCTGGCAAGCCGATAAGGAACGTGAAACCTCATTTGCAAAATCCACGTGCCCTGGAGTGTCTATTAAATTCAATAAATAGTCTTCGCCTTTATATTTGTACAACAGCGATGCACTTTGAGCCTTGACAGTTATGCCCCGCTCGCGCTCGACTTGTAAATTATCCAGCACTTGTTTGCCGCTGTTCTCTTTTATTGCTCCGGTGTGTTCGAGTAACCTATCGGCTAATGTGCTCTTCCCATGGTCTACATGTGCTATTATGCTAAAGTTACGTATTCTATCTACTGGGATGTTCGTAAAGTCAACTGGAACATTCGAAGAATACTGCTTTGTTATGTAGCATTTTTTCGGGTTGGATACATTTCTGAAATACTGCGACAAATGGAAATGTGTGCATATTCTGATTCTGCTAAAAAACATTTGAAAACACTACGATACGAACGGAGATGTAAGGTTAGAAAAACATAACAAATTTTAGGTTAGATTTAGCTGTCAACAAGGAACTCGACATGCCATGTTGACATATTGCAGGTGTTGCATTGTTGCCAATACCATCGCTAACAACAGACATTAGCGAATCACATATAAATTAAATTTAAACATGTAAAAAACTTGAAAAACTATTTAAACAATAAATACAACTCATTTTATACAAGATTTTATTAGAAAAAACAAAAATCTTTCACATTCATAATTACAGTGAAGTCTATTCAGACCTTTTTAGGGGCACAATGATCACACAATTTTTAGCTGACTTTATAACATCCCAGCGTCCAAACCTGTGTTCTTGGCCAACGGCAGCAATTAGCTTGCTGCCATCAGACGTAAAAACAATAGAATTAACAAAACCAGTGACCGGTATAGTGAAAAGAGGACTAATCGATCTATAACCGTTAGACAGCTTCCACAGTTTTATAAAACCATCTTGGGAACCTGCAAATATAGAGGCTAGAAAAAATATGTTACGTTATCGAAAAAAAAGATATCTACCTGAAGCTATTAAATCCGAATATTGTAAAGAAGCTACTGTGCTGATCCAGTATGGCTGCTGATTTGTTGGATTAGAACCATGAGCTTCCTTAACAGAACAGAGTGGTTTCTTTTTTGCTGTGCTCCAAACGCATACTTGTCTAAAACAAATGAAAGAATAAATTTAAATTATTAATGCAACCTTTGGTTACATACCCATCGTCACCACCAGAAACAAAATCATCTTCGTTAATAAACCTGACGTTGTCTATGCTTCCATTATGACCATTAAACACCAGCTGCGACTCTTCGGCAATTTTCCATAGTCTTAAAGTGGCATCCCTCCCACCTGAAGTAACTGCTCTTTCCCTCATCAGCGCGTCTATTGACGTTATACTATCCTGGTGCCCGAATAGCGTTTCTACATAAGCCATCTCATCTAGCGACCACACTCTGACCAATTTGTCTTTGCTGCAGGAATAAAGCGTGTGTGTCTCCTTTTTAAACACTAGACCTGTTACCGCTTTTTTATGACCCTTCAAGGTGTTGATATGACTTAACGTGTCAGGGTTCCATATATGAATGTCCGGAGATTCGTCTCCTATAGCCTACAATTGATAAATCAAAGGAAATTCCCAAATTATGTTTATTTATGAGAAACCTACCAAGAAATTACTGTCAGTCGTTATGGCCATGCTTAAAATGCTTCTACAATGTCCCGGCACATTATCCTTTGGTTTTTTCCGTGTTATACTTCCAAGGCGCTTCCCAGTCTGTAAACACCCTAAAAAACAATTGATATGATGATAAACTGTCAAATGTTACATCTCATAGCTGTACATTTGACAACAGTAGCATCCTTGCTTCCAGAATACACATATTTATCATCGGATGATATACAAATACACGTTATACTGTCTCTATGGTTTTTACACCTCAATATCACCATATTATCTACATCGGCTTCAGTGTACGTATCCGCAACTTGCGTCTTCAATCTCCCCGTTTGTTTCAAATGATCTTCTTTCAACCGTTTAGCAATTACGTCAGTCAATGCAGAATCTTCAACATTTTCTAGTCGTCGCCTTTCTACAACCACAAAATTAATTAATTGAACACCCACTGCAAGCCAGTGATAAACCTTCTCTTTCAATCTCTTCCAAATAGGTTTTTGCAAGTCGAATCTTTTTCTCCTGTGCCGTTTCATTTTCATCCTCAGATGAACTGACCGGCTCGTCATTTTTATCCACTAAGTCTTCATCGCTGCTCTCTATTTCTTCGTTTAATGAGGGTTTTTCTTTCTTGGGTTTCTTGTTGGTCTTCTGTTTTCTCCCTCTCTAAAAAAGTGTGCGGTTTTTGTCAACTAGAGATGAGTATCCAGTGCTTACCTTGCCCAGGAGGGAGCCATTTGGCTGTTTTCCCCTTATGAAAAACGACATTTCTTTTAAAGAAGTATGAAAACAACGTGCAGCTCACTTAGGGTGACCACCACACGTGTTTGAATATTTTGAGGTTAGTTGATCTGTCACTTTTGAAGCGGCGTTGCCAACATCTCTGGTTTTAAGTTAAAATAGACTTGAGCTACCAAAAACTATTATCAACGTAAAGTAGGTCGTCTTTTAAAATACACCAACATATCTGAAATAATGTACCCTTTGTCATAAAAGTCTTCCGACACTCTCAATAGTTAATAAGTACACACCTGGAATAAGAAGGTACTTGTACTCAAGAACCTCACTGCTTTGTATACTTATGTATTATAAAGATGATAGCTACAGTTTTTTGATTCTGGTAGCAATACACACCAGTAGCTGGGTGTAAAAGCTAACAGAGAAAAATGCGAATAACCACCTGAAAAGCAATTGGCAACGTCGGTTGATTTTGACAGTTGTCAAACCTTCCTAACCCTACTTTCCCAACCGCTTGAAAAATGAGCGCTAACGAGAATGGAGATGATAAAAAGGCTTGTTGCGCGGCCGGCCAAGAAAAACTGCATATTTTGGCCTTGCACGGCTACAGGCAAAACGGACATGTGTTCAGACAGAAAACTGGGTCTTTGCGAAAGATGGTCCATAAGTTTGCGCGGTTTACGTACATAACAGCCCCACATAAAGTGATTCCCGTTGATGATTTGTCCAAAGCCGAAGACGTTGATGTAGGACAAGCCCCGGATTTAGAGCAGTACGGCTGGTTCTTTAACAGAGACGATAAGACGTACAGAGGTATCAGAAGAGGCGGACCGGCGATTGGATTTGAGGAAAGTGTCAAGCTGGTAGAAGACGCTTTTGAGCAGTATGGCCCGTTCGATGGTATAATGGGATTTTCTCAGGGAGCGTGTTTTGTTGGGCTGTTGTGTGACTTACAAGAACGAGGATGTAAGTACAGTTCCAATTAATTTGGTTCGTCCCTAAAACTTATGTTGCAGTGACGAAGATCAAGTTTAATTTTGCGATAATGGCTTCTGGGTTCAAGTCCAATTGTTTGCCACACATGAAGTATTATAGCGAGCCGATTAATTTGCCCAGTTTACACATTTTTGGTGAAAACGATGACATTATTCCGACTGGTAAGTTTGGCGGACTAATTTTCTTTTGGGGTAATTTGAGATTTTGTAGAAATGAGTCGAGAGTTGCGTAACAGTTTTGACGCAAATACGGTGACCGTTGTGCACCCTGGTGGGCATTACTTCCCAGCCACGTCGCACCAAAAGCAATTTTACCTCAAGTTTTTCAAGACAATGTATATACAGAAGCTGAAGAAACAACAACACGAAGAAGATTAATTGTAGGAGGGTAAAAATAAATAAAGGTTTTTATTAAAAATGTTGAATAATTTATTTCATTTGAAAAGAATTCACATAAAAACACATATAGTAAATATTCAAATGATACATTACGATAAAATGTGAACACAGGTGTGTTTAACATTAAAAAGGAGATCATATACATTAATACAAGTAAAGAATTGTGCTAATAAAGATTTGGCATGTTGCTTTGTAAATACTGTTTAGAATTTACTCGAGGACAGTATGAAATACAACGATCACATTGAAATGCTTTTGCGAAGATTTGCAGCAAAGTGTTACGTATCCAATTTAGTTACCACGTAGCAGATAACTGCATAAATTTCTTGTAATTTTCTTTGGACAGAATTTTTCTGACTTGAAAGCTCCAAAACATTCATCTATAAAAATTGTTTCTTGCCACTTACAAGGTCCAAGATATTTTTAAATTATCTAACAAAATTGGATTTTATTCAAAACTTACTGAAGGAAGCACTTAAATACAGAAAATTTCCCATCGTTGGAAAAATTTTGAGATTGTTCCATCAGGTCTAGACTAGTCCTGTGAAATGGTATGGTTAACCGCTTAGGAAACCAATTAAGACTAAACCGGGTTACATAACTGGTTGAAAATGTGACCACTAAATCGAAAGAAAATTACAAGGATTTTTTTGCTGTAACAGTAGGTGCTGCATCTCGGATCGTTGAACTTGCAGCGTCCATATTTGGCCGATTAACATATTAACAAGCGACTTTTAAAAACTCTTACCTGTAAACGGTAAAGTTGTGTATAAAATTTACCATTATATAAAATTAAACTAGATATAAAATATTCGAAAAAAGAACATTGACTTTTTTGAATATACCTCAAAAAACGCACATATGAAAAATTTAAGTGTATTCATTTCCTTTAAAAGAGCTTTTTAAACCTTAAACTTGGTGTTTTTCGAAACTGTATTGTTAACTTTGTATGTACTAACAAACAATACAACGACGTTCGATTTCAAAGCTTGCTAAGAAAAAGTAAATGCAGAGGTTTGGAATGCTTCTTTTTCTTTGACAGAATTGAGCCTGGAAATTAGTGAGTATGAGTACACAAAGCAAACCAAAGAAAATACTGACAGAACAAACCAAAAGCTATTCGGTTTCAGCCCAATTCTGTCAAATATTTCCCTTACACAACCATTTAACATTAATTTTTGGTCTCTTCATCTTACACGTACTTACACTGGTATCCATCCGATAAAAAGATAATATCAAATAAATAACATCCAAGAGGGGGCAGCCCCCTCCCCTGCAACTTTGTACATTATACCCCTCGGCTTGTACGTAAGCGTGACACATATAGTCTCTGTAGTCTTGGGAGGGGAGACGTCGTCTTTCTTTATCTCCTCCGCTTTGCCCGGAGACGGGCAGGTGCACAGTTCAGTCTTGTTCTTGAAGCTGCAGGACCGCGACATGCCGTCGTACTTCAGTTTGAAGCTGCTGCCGGAACGCGAGTGTGAATTCTTTCGTTCCGTGCGGCCCTTGAAGCTGCGCAAGACAAAATTTTGCGTCGGACGGTTTTCGTTCGGTATAACACTTACCTGTTCGACCTGGATCGTTCTCTTTTGTTTCTTCGGCTCGTCGAACGGTGTAAATAGTGACGTTTGTCCCTGGAGTTCGATCGTCTCACGCTCGGTCTCTTTTGGATCGATTCTGCGCTTAAGGAGAGTCCCACAGCACCAACTGTGGAAAATATATGATACTAAGTGCCGGAGGATCGAAAAATTCATAGTTGTTATTGTCTTAACTCAGAGAGTGAAATTATCCAAATTTGTGCTGTGCAAGAAATTGCAATGTCCATCTAGAGATGTACTACATTAAATTATATCAAATAGTTCAAAAAAACTGAAAAAAATTTCTTTATAAGTTCCGTACTTTCCCAAGCTCCATGAATGGTGCAGCGTTCCTTTTGTTAAATAGATTAGACGTACTGTCATATCTATAGAATGTGTGTAGAAATAATGTGATCTCTGTTGATCAAATCTTCAAGAAAAAAAATTTTTCGTTTGATCGTGCCTCTGTTAGGTTTTAGGAAAAGTTTCTTTATTAATAGGTATATGAGCAATTAAAATTATAAGAAGCTTTTATTTTTATTACATAAAAGAACTTTTCTTAGCATGCAGTTGCTCATCATAGTAAATGTCAACAGATAAAAAAGTAATAGAGCACAAGCCAAAGTTATTTTGCACAAAAATAGCAGCACAGGTTCCATTTTGATGCACTTTGCGCAAGAGAAATCCCGATTAACAATATAAGTGGCACTAAAGATATGATTTAGACTCAGATTGCTGGGAGTTATCAGAAATATAAATGTGGATTCATTTTAATTTTTGCTACTAGAAACACCTAACAATCCATACCTATAGTTCCTGAAGACGACCTCCTAAGCAATGCATTCGTCAACACAGACATGTCGGCCTCGTTCAGAGGCAGGTCCAACGATCCTCCGCAGCTGGAGCACTCCACAGATGGGGCCAAGAACCACTGAGATCTGGTCCTCATCCTTTCCGTCTGTCTCTCGTGCACCTGTGGCAGATAACTGAGACTGCGTGTGCTTTCGGCATATCGGTTGACAGCTTTCAGTTCTTCCAGCGTCATGTGCAGACCAGAACAATTCTGACTGGTTTTTGATGATTGACTAGTGCTGGACGAGTGTGAGACGTTGTTACCCTGGGGATGGAAGAGTATGTTTTTGTTTTGTGCAAAAATTATGAGCTTCTACAGGTTTTAGAAACGTTGGATCAGGTCAGAAGTTGTATTAATGTCTATAACTTTGAGGATGAAATAAATAAAATAAACGAAAGCACAAGTGTTTTTGTTCAGTTATGTATTTTACTCATAGACTTTGCTACCCAGAAGTGTTGGTAACTGCAAAAGTGTCGCTAAAGAAATAAATCTCACTTTGTATCACATGTTATTTAAGGATTCAAATTTAGCAAATCTCCAAGATCTTTTAGCTGAAAGAACCATCTCTTGTTTTCTTATGGCGGGAAAAAACTGCATTAMCCACACTCGAACCAAAGTACAAAATACCTTMAKGAGTCCGTTCTGCTCCAGGGATATGGACAGCCGCGTGCAAGACTCCAGAAGGGTATGTTCGGCGATCATTCCCAGCGACGTAGAGCTAACGCCCTGCTGCTGAAGGCTGGTCTCGGCCAGAACCGGAGTCGACTGACATTCCTCGACCTGTGACATGGCTGCAACGGCACGCACGATTAAAAAATGCAAACGCGACTCGCACGTCAAACTCATTATAATGTGTCGTGTCTCTCTAAGTGTCCCTTTCGAGCAGTGAGGTCGCCCTCACTCGTCGAACGGACGTCTACACAAAAAAAATGAACAAACAACAGAAGGTAAAAGAAACAACACAAAGACGCACACAAAATAAAAACTAAACGAGGGTATATAGTTGAGAATTTATTTAAGTACAAAAAAAGAAAATATCACAGTTTGACAGAAACTAAACTGCTTACAATACTGTTCGGGGCGGCAAAACGAGCCCCCGCCTTAAAACGTGTTATTCGCTCGTATCGAGTTCTCTTTACCTTCTAAACTGTGATTGGCTAGCCATCGTTCGCCCTCATAAAGTAACCAAGTATTATCCGCTCCCAGCGATAATTGCCCTTCAAGAAATTTCCAATGTTAACGCACTGGGATGGCCTGTACGCAACACATTATAACGACATAGTACAGTTGTCTTGCAGTAATGAATAGGCGGCATAAATCAACTTTTATGCCGATAAATAAAATGGTATACAAATGTTAAACACAGTTTAGCTTCACATAGTGCAATAGGCACTACAAAGAGCCATCCCTGCAAATATAAACAAATTTCACTGACAGTTTTTTGACAGTATCAACAAAAAGATTTCTGTTCTACCGCCCTTAAAAACTGATTTTCCCCTTTATACAACACACAATACAAACCTACGGAATGCTAACAAATTTCAGAGGACAATAAAACAGCTTTAAACCTGATACATGCAAAGCAGATTCAAAATAAGAGAAGTAAAGTATTGTATGGGCCCACGCTATGGTCTTGACTTAGCCCCACATGACAAATTTTCAGTTACTTTTGCATTTTTAGAATAAGTCAGGACGAATCTATTAATAATGAAATTGATATTGGCTTAAAGCTGACATAAAGCATAAATTAATAAAAAGACAAATTTCCAACCTGGTTTGGGTTCTGTAATGGTGCTAGAATATTGTTAAGGGGTATTTCCTAAACGCATATAAAGTTTTGAGTTCTCCTTGTCCAAGCTTAAATTATAGTTTTCAAATGGTGAAATATTATAGTGTTTTTTACTTGATGGCAATTAAAGATTTGAATTTTGGTATACACTTAGTTTGATGTCATGCGGTATCAGTATCAAAATGTAGGATACAATTATTTAGTTTTTTTTATTCACAAATGGTAAAATCTCTGCCAATATTAGCTGACTTGCTTCATGATGGCTGAGAAAAAAATTATATAATTCTACTCAGTATCTAAATGCAATAACACTCACAAAATTAGTAATTAAGTTATGAAGAATCCTTTCCACACAAACACTATTAGTCATTTCAGTGAAATTAGTCTTAAACATAAAAACAAGCGAAAATGCAACTTAAAATCGTTAGCTCCATAGAAATCTTTCTTATTATTACTGCAAAGACACCTATACTGCGTTAAACTTTCAGCACACACCAGCTCACCTAAAAGATAATGCTCCAACGCCGCGCTCGGGTACAGCTGTTGCGTGGTGTGTCCCGGTGGCGGCGGATACTGAAAGGAACATATCCATTCACCCTGTACTCGAAGAACCCTGCCCGTCACACGAGCGTAAAATTCGTAATTGTCCCTGCCGAACAAGTTCGAGTTCGCAAACTCCTCGATCAGATGCTTCATCACCCTGGTGGCTGCCTGATAGGGGGCAAAAAAGTTTAAGCTTTCTCCCGCAGACCAACTGGGGAAAAGTGGGGTTCACTTGCAAATTATTGGGAAATGGAAAATTAACGTTAGAACCATAGAAGACGCATGCAAAGCCCACCCCACAGTCTTGATTTATTCCCCATTGAGAAATTTTTACTATTCCACAAAGAAGAAGTTATGAAGAAGAATGGTGCATTCTACAACTACCAAATCAAAAACTCACAAAAAAACTTCAACTTACATTGACCTCCGCCTTGAAGCATTGTACAGCGTCAAGCAAAAATGTTAGTCAAAAACTGTTCTTTCTCATAAAAATTATCGCATATTACCTTGAATCTCATCACGTCTCCATTTTGGCGGTCTTGCCATCGCTGACGCACGAGTGGAAAAAGCTGGGAGCTACGCTAACACCCAGGGCTTCACTGGTCATACCAGTCTGTGCTTTTTCACTGTTCGAAGCTATGACCCTGAATGTGCCGAAAAGTAGCACCAACAAACGCTGCGTGTACACTGGCAACGAAGCAATTATCCTGTGAAAGATTTAAAAGGTCCCATAATCACAGAAATAAAAAAAAAACTGTCTAACTACTACTACTACGAGTACAATTCCCCTCACTTATCCAAATTCATAATCATTACGCTCAATTGATACAGTTTTTTAATGGGGTTATCAATCTCTAGCCTCCCACATTAATATTTACTATTACCGGCCTTGTAATTCCTTTATCATTCAAATGGCATGAGTCACAATGAATTAAGAACATCACAGGAAAAAAGTGAGTCATTTACACTGACACCATTATGCAACATGAATATAATATTCATTGAGCAACTTGCGCAGTGGTATTGCATTACAAAGGTATCTGGATAACAATGCTGGTTTTGTCTTACAACACAAATGGTGTCAAGTCACTGACAGATGTAAAGGATTTCTGAAGAATTTCACTTGAAATAAGTACTTTTTTATTACAAGAAAAAGTTAAAGACTCAAGTTAAATGTTTGCAAAAAAATCACTTGCTCAAAATTGATAAAAACAACACTGAAGGTGTGACGCTAACCCTCCTCACTCCAATACAGTTATTTAGGCTTCCCCTGAAATTTTAAGGTAATCATGAAGCAATGTATGGTGTACTCGTATCTAATAATACATACTCCAACAATAAATTCTGGACAAAGTTAATTTAATATTAGTCAGCCATATATTTTTTGAATGGGATATTCATTACTTTTGAAGGCATTTTTCTGACTTTCCCGATAGTTTTATAGTGCATTTCTAAATTCTTAGTTTATTGGTACAGTCACTGTTTTCCCAGCATTCGTCTCTGTACTGACAGCGGTCTCCGTAATACAACCTGTCACACTTACATCTTCCTACTAGATTTTTGCCATGTCCGCTACAGGTTTCTCTGAATTCTTTCCCTGAAATGATTGAACATGCTTAGTCACTGAAGAAAACTAAGAAACTTGGTGCAAAGACTTGCCAAGTGTGAAATCAATATTTGCCAGAAAAACGTTCTGGATTTTGTAATAAGTTTGCAACTAACAAACTTGTTTTGAACTTTGCACCAAAGTCTTCAATTATTCAGGAGTCATTTATTGTTTCTTCTTTTTTTATCCATCAAATTAGATAATTTATGTTTAGGAGACGCCAGTATAAAGTAGAAATATATAATTTTAAGATGAAGTGTACCTAAAGATTTAAGGCTGAAGGACCCAAAAAGATCCATGCGGTTTTATTACATATAAAATTCATGAAAATGTGATCGAACATACTTTCTTATAATACTAATCATAAGTAAGATACTAGTTCTAGTCAAAAATGAACACTGAAGTAAATTTTTGCTCAAAAACGTAACGTTATTTTGTCCCAGAGCAAGACACTTGGATACTTAGTTTGATTTTGTTAAAGATATTACAAAAAAATTACGGTGGGCATTTCATTCTGAACTTACATAATATTTTGTTTAATGTGATTTTATAGCTCTGCTTCCTATTTATCTTGTATTATAATTGTGTAACTTTTCGTATAAACTGTTTCCCTTTTTTTATTCTTACATCTATATTGCCTTCTTTTGGTTGAGTTGAGTTCTTTTTATTGTAAAGGAATTAATGGACTTTTGAACTACTGTTGTAAATTTATTATTTTCACGTTATATTTAATAGAAATTAACTAAACATAGAAGTCTTTTGGTGTGGACATATAATTGATCCAAAAGCAAGACAGCTTTTTTTTAAAGACCGCGAATATTTCTTTGCAATACTCTGCGAAGAATCTTAGAAGCAGTGAATAAGTATAAATAACTAAAAACACGATGAATGTCTTCGGAATTTTAGGCAGTATTTTGGTTTTGGAATATACTCACTTGGTTTTATGTCAACATCCGCACAGGACCAAAATCTGTAATTGTTGCCCCACTCTAAAGCTTGCCTAAGAAGACGCAGAGTACAATTGTGACATGTGTAAGTCTTTAGGTAGTTGCACTTGGAATGATTGTGCCCTGTAAATGATATTTTTGTATCGAACTTTGTGCAAGGATTTCTGGCACTTACGTAGCATCCGAAGCCACGAATTCGGATCCCTGTATCGTTGGAGTCAGATCCAACACAGGTCGTTCTAATTCATCTAGAAGTTGTAGCTTGAATCCCCCCTGAAAGAATAAGTGAATATAATCAAAATGACAGCTAAGTTTTGGAGTATTCGACCACTAATTCATTAAGTTAATGAAATTGTTAGCAGACAATTTATGTATTGTTCTCCTTACTTATGTCCAACAGTGTAGACTGTGTATTAATGTTCTTAGGTAAAATACAGTGGTCTAATTTATCCTTTCTTTATTCATAATGGTTTTCGAACGGTCGCAATATTTTCAATATCAAAATCATTGTTACCCTCAACCGCAATTACTACATAGCCAAGTTCCGCATTGGTCATACCTCATTAAAATATTTTGATGTCATTTAAAATAACCGTGACTTATTTATAAAGCAGTTTTTTCTTTTCTATTTCATTACGTTGTGGCATTGTCTTTTGGCGACTTTCGCAAATTCAATCTAATTAGCGAGTTTAATAATTCAATTATTTTATGTAACTTTTAAAACGTTGGTTGCAAGTTAAAAAATTGCGTTAGCTTACCTTATGAGGATATCCTAAATGCCATGTGGCATTGAACTTGCTTCCTGATAAGAACGTGGTTCTTATGTTACCTGCAACAAAAAGAAGTAGTTGAATATTTTTTACAATAACGACATTGAGCAATGTTAAGCGGCATGCCGTAAAAGATAAGTCATAAAAATGAAAGAAATCAAATAGCCATTAAAAAAGTGTTTACTATTAGTGAGTATTCGCCTTTTATATGAGTAACTTGTAACCTGTTGATTGAGACATAATCATTCTATTTTTTTTCATATTAATTCATCGTACCCTAATGTCCGTTTTCTTCTTTTTGAAAGGTCGACTTTTAGTATTTTCCCCCTTCTCATCTTTCTATCTACCTTAAAACTATTTATTCTTTTTTATCACTAGCGTCTCAATTTTTGTGATTCTTTCTTTTTCACTCGTCATATAGGTACTTGAATTAATTTCTGTTTCCCCAACCTTTGCATTGCTCTCTGCCAATTAATATTTAATAAGGTGGAGAACACTTTGATTTTCGAATAATTTCTGTTACAAAATATTTACAAATATTTAAGATTAAATATTGTCAAAGAACTGGTAGATAACAACAGTTATTACCCTAAAATATCAGATAAAATTGTAGAAAAAGAATAAGTTATAAAATGCCATAAAGGTAAAATATCTTTGATCTATGTAAATATCAACAAATTTGCATAATATATACGATGGACTGGTCTCAATTACATTTCTGTAGGATCATTATTTTTAGTTTATACTTTCCATGTTTGATATCAAGTATTTTGAAAATTTTATATGCTTAGTGACATTTTTCTGTAACTGGTTTTTGGGATTTGAAGCTTTTGTTTTTAATAATTTATTTAGTTTAGTGCTCATCTGTTTTTAATGAATTTAATTAGACATTTGATCCGTTGCATTAGCTTGTTTTCAAGCTATTTGTTTATTCGAATGTTTGACGAAGTAACCATATAACTTAAGTCTATCTTAGACATTCTTTCACAAGTAGTTAACCTTGGCAATCAGTAATTTATATAGGGAAGATCAGTGACAGGGTTATTTGTTTATTAAATGGAAACAACGGGAAAAATAACACAAAAGCGAAAGTGGTATGCTTAGTTATAGGGGATTGTATGGTTCTTTTTTTTTAATATAAAACAAACTATCTGTTTTGATTTGCTATTTTTTCTGTAACAAGTCCTCGTGTAAGAACTTTACTGTATTGATAACACGTTCTCCA
Source organism: Rhyzopertha dominica (assembly GCA_025024175.1). Taxonomy (NCBI): domain Eukaryota; kingdom Metazoa; phylum Arthropoda; class Insecta; order Coleoptera; family Bostrichidae; genus Rhyzopertha; species Rhyzopertha dominica. The sequence goes on from QCXZ01000064.1 coordinate 62,111,869, forward strand.
AGCTGTTTGTGCCGTGAGAACATACAGCAAATGTCAGATCCGAGTATATCGCCTCTGATGCCGATGATAGTGTTTACCTTTACACGCAACCTGTAAATTGAATACGACTCCATCGCACTATTTACCATCGGTTATACAGAGAGAACGTTTTAAAAATGCACGTCACGATTTTCAGTTCTACTCGGTATTAAACAGAATTTGCCATTGTCTTCGGTTTATTATGCATAGCGTTGTGCTCTGTGTTTATAACACCTGAAGATGTGGGCTTGGTGTGTTAAAATTTTCGTGTGGTCTTGCACATACATAAATACACATCTTACATCTGTAGATAGGAGTCGAGAAAATATTGAATGCCCTGTTAGATCGTGTGATTTAAGTCAAATGGATTTTTCCTCTACGAGTCATTTAAAAAGTCAGGTGTACAAAGAAAAACCACAAGGGCTGGAAGCAGGAGTCAGAAATGAACGAATGAAATGTTCGATATTTAGTAGAAAAAAGTCTTTCAAATTAAGTTAATAACAACAAACACAAAAAAGCCGCAGGTATAGTTTTATAAGCTCTATGCCAAACCCGGAACAGATGAATAATGATGATGAATATATGTCCTTCTTCTTTTAGTTTGAAAGTTATAAGCATTTGATTATTTACATTTATTTATTTCGCCTAAAACGTTTTTAATAAAAATCAAAATATAAATTATAGAAACTGCTAGAGTTAACCACTTTCAAGCTTCATGTCTTCGAACTAAAGACCGTGTTATGCGCTGTACAAAATTTGGATCGTTTCTTATTACATGGCTTGCATTTATTATTATTTGTATTAATTGCTCGCGATTGGTAATCTCCATCTGATAAACCAGCTGCTTCATATGACCCCACAGATAAAAATCCGGCGGGCAGGCTACTGGACATCCATTACCAATCCAATGATTTTGAAAATTATTGTTTAACCCGGTAGTTACTTCTCTGCCTGTATGTGGTGGTGCGTCGCCATGCTGGTACCACATATCAGTGATCACATTAAGTGGTACTTCGTCTTTTAGATCATAAAGAGTATGCTCCAAAAGCTTTCTGTACAACTTAAGCGATCATTTATGATATTATGATATTATTGAAAAAATCGCCTGGGTCTGATGGTATGGCACCATATATGTTCATTATGGAAGTTTGTTATGCCATCCTAGTAAAGCATGATTCATGTAACCAAAGAAACAGTGAAATAAAATTAGGATTACATGCTTTTTGCTGAAGAATCCGTTGGCAATTACAGCGATTAGCTGCTGGTTATCTTTAGGATGTAGTGCTTGTACTTTTTGACGATGATATGGATGTAAGACCTCTTTATTTAAGATTTGCCACTCAAAATTTCGTGACAACTGTAGGTAATTGATTTCTTCATCTAGTACATTTATTTCATGGGGACGAACATGTCTCGGTGCCGGATGACCTGTTTCCCTAAGTCGACGAAATGACGCACTAAAAACTGACATAGCAGGTTGATGTCGATTTGAAAATCTACGTCCATATTCTCGTGCTGCACGGCACGTATTACTTGATCCATAGGTGTAAAAAATCTCTGTATATTCCACAGTCGAAAATTCATGCATAATTGCTAACTCAGAAAAACCTTTGTGATTTTGACAAATAAATATGGAGTTGACAATGAAGTAATCATTAAAAGCCAGCTTAGGTAAATTCCCAAATAATGATTCAAAGGTAAATGGGGAATTTTCAATTGCATAAAATAAATAATGTAAATGCTTATAACTTCTAAACTAAAAGAAAAAGGACATATGTTCATACAACAATTCTTCTTAGAATATCATCATTATTCAAGTTTGGCATAGAGCTTACAGATCACCCTGTATATGCCATTCCAACAAGCTAAAACTAAGGCATTTGTTGTATCATTACCTGTCATATTTACACAGGAATGCATTATTCACATGAATATTTATACACAATTCTTTCGCTTATGTAATCGATAAACGCAGTTACCGTTGCTTTAATACACCATTTACTTTCGCGTAATCATCAATAGGAGCTACTGCAGACTATTATAAATTCTAACAAGCCGCACATCGGTGGAGGTAGTCGATTCTTTCGAAAGAATTATTCAGTATCCGTGTATGGTGCGATCAGAATGCTGATCGTATCGTTATGCAGCGTATCGAGATATTGTTGTTCGATTGCAAAACGCGATGGCATGCTTACTTGCCATTGCATGCAAGTTTCACCTAATCTGTCATATAAAAGACCACATTTCAAAATACAATATTGCTTATTTTAAATTAACTCATAAAAAAAACAGGTTTTATATATTTTTGCGTCATTTAGCTTAACAATTCGAAAAGTGTAGGTATTTGCGTTCTATGCAAATTTTTTATATTTCTCTTTACTTTTAATTTTTTAATACTTTTCATATCTGACTTAGTAACAGTGTTGTGTTTTTTGAACATTTTTATGCAATTTATCCTTTTTCCTTCTGTATAAACTTCTTTGAATGCTAATTCTACGTCTATAATGAATAAACCTATCTTTTTACTAAGTGACATTAGAACAGAATTTCGAACCTTTGTTCAAAAGATCTATTTCACTTTTACTAAAATTAATGTCGGTCAAATTTTTTACGCGTAAAGTTAATTTGAAGCTTTTGACACCATTTTTCTCTTGCCTGCTACTAAGATTTTATGTAATGCGGATAACAATACTGATAAATAATTATTGCAACTACAACAAAAACGAGTTATTTGTTCAAAATTTTTTGCAAAACTCTTAGGATGATAAAAAATATCCAACCGGCCGCTAGTATGGGCACCGCACAATAAAACAGATCTTCGAAATTACCTTGCGGTTTTGGTTGGTAGAGGTTCTTTGTGTATGAATCATTTTAGTGGCTAACGGTCTCTCTAACAATATCTTATTTCGGTTGACTGCGGTGATGAGATGGAATGAAACAATCTAACGACAAAGGCAGCATGCTGTTTTTTGCAGGATAGAACCGGACATTCACTTACATACCTGTTGCGTTTTTCTATAGGAAATATCGCGTTTAATGTTAATTAATTCTGATACAAAAATACATCGTCCGATGGTGATGTGTATGATTACGTCAGCTGCCGATGGTGTTGTTCAAAAACACAATTTAGCTTTGCGGTGGGCATAATTAAGAAGCGGTTGGATATTATGAAATTATTTTTATATTCGGTTGCGTAAGATCCATCTGCAAAGTAAAGCAAAAAATAACTCACCTCGCAACGAGGTACCAAATCAAGTGTGAATTTTTATACAGGGTGATTCGTTAAGAATGGGCAATCTCTGAACTGGAGATACTACACACCAAAAAATGGTGATTGAGAGTAACATGCCTTATACAAATGTTGCAGGTTTGCGAGATACAGGGTGTTCAAAGTTGGAATTTTAATTTCAAATTTCTCATTTTCCAATAATTTTTGTAATTTTAAGCACTATTTATACAGGGCGTTAGTTGCACCCTGTAAATTACGACATATCTTTTTGACAGTTCTATTTTCAATAAAAAAGGCACTCTTGTTTATTTCATGTAACTATCAGTTTTTGAATTATTTGCATTTTAAACATTCAGTGTAAAGACTCCTAAGCCACCATTATTACTGTAATTTTTTTTTAATTAGGCTTGTGTCAGTACTTATCAGGTTTTAAAGAAATATAATATCCATTCATATCATTATACTCCTGTCCAAAATTTGTTACTTCAAGATTTACCAGTTCACCTACAGTTTGCTTAATTTATCCTAGGTAAACAAACCGAAAACCAGGATTTTCTTAATAACCTCCTTTTCACCGAGGCGACGTTTACTAGGCGAGGTGTTTTTTATTGAAATAACAATCATTTGTGGGACTCCAAAATCCACATGCTCTAAGGGAAAACATTTTCAGCATGAATTAAAGGTAAATATTTGGTGTGGTGTGATATCTGGTTTGAACTTCCTCCTAATCTGAACGGGCCCCTCTATTTCAACTTCCTTAAACAAAATTTTAACACACTACTAGAAGATGTACCACTAGCCATAAGGCGGGACATGTGGTTTATGCAAGACGGAGCACCGTCGCATTTTTTTCTGCCAGTACGCCAATACCGGAATGAACATTTTCCTCACCGGTGGATTGGGCGTGGCAGTGAATTTGTTTGCCCACCTAGAAGTCCAGATTTCAACCCTCTAGACTTCTCAATATGGTCACAAATGAAGGACATGGTTTACAAAGAAACAATTAATTCCATCGAAGAATTACGACAGAAATTTCAAGAAGCTGCTAATATTATTAAGAATAATCGACAAATGTTATTTAATATTCAAAGATCTTTAGTAATACGCCTTACAAAGCGTACTGAAGTGGAAGGCGGTCATTTTGAGCATTTACTTTTAAGTTTTCGTTTATTACTGTTACTGATTGTTATTTGTTGCCTTTACTGTTGTTACTGTTTAAAAGAATAAATTCATTTTACAACAAACAAAATTTATTAAATGTTTAAAATGCAAATAACTCAAAAACTGATTGAGTTACATGAAATAAACAAGAGTGCCTTTTTTATTGCCAGAAAACATAAAGTTGCCAATTTTCCAGGCGATACTGCTTAAAATCACAAAATTATTGAGACAACTCAAATTAAAATTCCAACTTTGAGCTCCCTGTATCTCGTAAACCTGCAACATTTGTATAAGTCATGTTAAGCTCAATCACCATATTTTTGTGTGTAGTATCTCCAGTTCAGAGATTGTCCATTCTTAATTAATCACCCTGTATATTTTTTCTATTTTGCTGCTTAACAACCAATATAAGAAGGTGAACACACACATCATTTTCATGTCGTATTTGGAACGAAGCTGTAGAAATGTCACCACGTTGGAAATTGCATCCACATTTATCCCAAAAATTTTCATGCACGAAAAAACCATTAAGAATTTGCAAATATATCCAGAGGAAAAATTAGCTCCTGTCTGTGTTAACTTCAAATCGCAAAAATTCTTAAATACTTGAACTCAAAATAACCCTCCCATTAGACGACATGACCAAACAAATTCTGGGTAGTTCAATTACTACATCTTCAATTTCTGGTTTATGAAATCATTGCTTCCTCCTGAGGATTCAATACTCCGATCTTCTGCAACAACGACAGTGGTCATCCTTTTCTTTCTGATCCTACTTGTATCTCAAAAACGCGTCTCTAGGTACCAACAATGGAATTTTGTGACACCTCTTCTATTTAAATTCCAAAATTGGTACTTATTTGTAAACCAAAACCAACCAGATGAGAGGTAACAACAGACAGCAACTGACAGACACCTGTAGTTAAAACAGAGTATTCTGTATTCTGTGGTTTTGTAAACGAGCGCGAACAGAAAAATTGACATTGTGCTCCTATTGAATAAAATACATCTTCAGCCCTTAGATACAGTGTATTTTAGGCTCATGAAAGGTAACTGGCGAAAATTTTAAACCCATGAAAACAAACTACTTTCGGAAGCAGATGAGTACTTAAAGACCAATTTCCTTGTTTCATGCAAGAGTTTGCGCGCTAGTTGGAGGTTAAAGGACCCTGAAATTTGGTGTCTGGATTCAGAAAAAGTGTAATATTAAGTATCTTTAAACAGGAAAGGAATTTTAAGTTGTTTAAGTAACCCCATTATAGCAGTTGATGGAGAAAAAAAAAGTCTGACAAAAAAATCTCTGTCACTATGTTACCTCTATAGTTTGTCTGATTATGCGTAGCGTAATAGTTTTTGCATTCAAACCGCAATGCTACCACTATAGGATTCACCGTTGCAGGTGCATTCTGTATTATTATTACGTATCGCTTCCATTCATCCATGTTCTGTAAATAACCGTTTCTGGCAGTAGTCCTTGAAATTTCTAAATGAAAGCTGTAGAACCGGGTTCTTATCGAAAGAACTGTTTTCCCGAAGTGTATTAGTGGGCTTGTATCAATCTACAACACTGTAAAAAGATGTTGATTTATTTTACTGCGTTTGGCCCGAATGGCATTCGTGCGTTTTTTGATAATTTTAATGTATGTCTTTTTTGTGGGCGTAGTCTTCTTCGAATGTCTCCTGCTATGTGTTTTTTTTAAGTAACGAGTAGTTTGTTTACAATATTAGAAGTGAAACTTGAGGCTTGGAAATAAAATAGATAAAAGTGAGCCCAGGAGAGAAGACAGCTCCGATGCGTTAGATACTTTGAATTGTGCCAGTAAACAAAAAATAATTACACGGACAACGCTTAATGAATACGATATGTCGAGATATCTATTAGTTTTTGAGTTATACCTCTTCAAAATTTGACAAAAAAATAGTTTTTTCTGTGATAATAACTCCGCAAACGAATTATTCGCGAATAATTTGACAAAATATTCTTAATTCGGAAGTTGTTTTTTTTTTGTTTCTGCGATCCACCTGTAATGACAAGAACTTTTACTAATACCATTTGTTTGCAATTTATGTTATTGTACTGTAAAAGCGTTTCAGGTATTTAAAATTTTCGCCTCCGCAAATTTGTCTAAGGTTATAACAGTTTCTCATAAAAAAAATCTTTTCAGTTATATTTTCTGCTTTATTTGTGTATCTTCTTTTTGTTGTTATTACTTCTTGTAACTTTAACATTCCACTTTGAGGAAAAGTTGTGGTAATGCCAAGGGTATTTCTTAATTAAAATTCCACCACTACTTTCTTCATTTGTGGTGCTTGTTCTCTTAGTTATCTTATACAGGGTCGATATAAAGCATGAAACCGGTGGGATATTTCAGGTTCTGTTCGACCCAATTTCATTTTCAAAAGGTACATCAATGAAAAGGATATTTTTTCCTGATCAGACTTGTACAATTTTTTGCTTGAGTTGAGAAAAGTGTGATAACAAACTTGCAAAAAACTTTGGGATAAAAACCGTATTCGTTATCGCTATGTAAGAACAAAAACTGCAGATGTCTCCATTTTCCTCGTGACTGGTGATAATTTTCATTCACTTTGTTATTTGCAATCGCAATGCCTCAGTTTGCTGAACATGATCGCATCGAAATTTTGATGATGATTGGTTATGGAGATAGAAGGCGAAGTTATTCGGAAGTAGTTGCACTCTACAATGCAATTCATGAAGATCAACAGTTATTAAAACATTCCAACGTTTTGACGAAACCGGCGGTGTTAAAAATCGTCAAAAACCAGGACGTCCAAAGGTTGCTACGAGTTAGGAAAGTAGCTTGAATGTCCTTTTAGATGTGCAAGAGAATCCCAAGTGTTCCGTACAACAGCGTGCTCTCACTCCCCATATTAGCAGAAGACCTGTTCAGAAAAGTTTGAAAAAAGAGGAGTTGCATCCATACAAAATTCACTTATTACAAGAGCTGAGCGAAGATGATTTCGATCGTAGGATAGAACTTTGCGAAATTGCTATGAACATGATAAATGAAGATAGCAACATCTTAAATTGGATTAAGTTTTCTGATGAAGTGACTTTTTGCCTCAATGGTAATGTGAATAGACATAATTGCAGATATTGGTCGGACACAAATCCACATTGGATGGAACAAGTCCACACACAACACCCTCAGAAAGTGAATGTCTGGTGTGATATTATCGGTGAGCACATTATTGGGCCCTTTTTCAACGATGGAAATTTGAATGCGGTCAAGTATTTACAGCTCTTGCGCGCACACATTATACCACAACTTATTCCCTAATCGTGAAAGTGCTGCGCGTCCTTATGAACCGATATGGTTTCAGCAAGATGGTGCACCGCCCCATTTTGCAGTCAACGTTCGTGGACATTTGAATGCGATATTTCCCCTGATCTGACCCCGCTCGATTTTTTCCTGTGGGGGTATCTGAAAAAATCATATTTATGCTGATCGGCCACATAATGCAGAAGATTTAAAAGGACGAATCAGGACAGTAATTCAGAACTTGCCTCCAAATATGCTACAAGAACAATAGAAAACTTTTACTCGAGGCTACATTACTGCCAGGAAGTAAATGGGGAGCATTTTGAGCATCTTCTGTAATGTAAATCTGAAAAAATTACTGCATTCTTTTTTACTTTTAGGGTTCAGGCAACAAATAGATTAAACTAGACGAAAATTATCATTAATCAAGCTTTTTTTGTCCATTTTAGCGATAAAGAAAATTGTTTTATTCTTTTCGTTCTTTGTCTGGCACAATTATTGCGTTTAGTACACTTTTCTCAACTCAGAAGCAATAAATTGTGCAAGTGTGATACATTTTTGAAATCAGGAAAAGCATTTAAAAAAATGCAACTCATGCTGATATCTCGGAAACGAGCGCTGACATGAAGTTGAAAAAATTCCAGAAAATTCTGTCGAACAGAACGTGAAATACCCTGCTAGTTCCATACTTTGTAGCTACCCTGTATAAAATCACAAACTGTCTGCTGATGGTAACCACCATGTAGCCCCGATTTGACACCTCTCCATTAGTGTTTTAAAATATTTTCGTGATGATGAACAGGAAGAGCAACCACAGCGGCAGTGCTCTTTTTTTTAATCCGCAGATGATTCGTCCTGACAAAGAGCGGTTTCTTTTGATTAGGTATTGCTTGTGTAAGATAGCGGCTGAAATCCGGCTTTAGTTTCATTGACTCGAACTATTCGCCCACTCAGGTCGAACAGGTATGCACTAACCGGCCTTGAACAGCTTTATAATTCACTATTTACTATTTACCTCTTGCAGGCTCTTGGTAGGTCGGATACTGTATGGCAGGCAACTGCTGTTGCAGTAGTATGCCTTTTAATAAACCTGTATAGTATATGGAACATAACTTCTTGGTGTAGGTATTGTCTCTATTGTATGATCTTTCTTGATATTCTTCATTTTCTGATTCCCCATCTAGTTTCATCTGTGCGATTTTATATGTAGTTGAGACTTTATCGATTTCTAATAATGACATATTTTAATAGCAACGACTTAGTTAGACAAAATTAGATTCCATATGAGGCGATTTTATCTTCTTCATTGATAACCTTCAAATTCTGGATTGGGGACTTCTTTTTAAAGGTATTTGAAAGCTCTTTTTATAAATGTACAAGAAGATTTTATTCTTCTATTGCTGTACAAAATCATGCAAATGGGCTTTCAACTGGTACCCCATGTACTCTATTTTCCAGACTTGAATTCTTTTGACTTCATTTTGTTTCCCGTCACAATAATATACGAGATGATTGTTGCAACTGTTGCTTATTTATATAATAACTCCAGTTTTCAAGTTTTCCCATTATATCTTTGTATGATTCCTATCAGATTATTAGTTTAAGCTCTCGTGATGTTTTATACAGCACCATAGAGCTGTAGGTCATAACTAGGTAGTATATAATTAAGTAAATAACAAATGTTAACTGTACTTGAAGGAACAAATTGATAATTACCGTAAAATCCATCAGTGTCAGATGTTATGATGAGATAAGAAATGACGAACGCGCAATTACGAGTTTTTTTGGTAGTAACTGTAACGAAATCGTGTTTATTAACCAAAACGAACTTGACATTGATAGTAATAAGGCCAAAGAAGTGGCTGGATTGAAACATTATTAACTACAGAGAAATAAATTGGTCATTTTGTAGAAATGGGCGATAATTATTTTCTAAAATGTAATAATTGTTTCGGCAATAAACTGAAATTCATTTTCCGGGGCAACGCGTTGTCGAATTGCTCGAGAATTATTTTCAAATTTATCGAACTCTCGAGTGGTATTTGAAGGATTATTTTTAGTAAAGTTTGATGGCAGACGGCGAGCCAACAATTTATGTGTCCATGCAAAACCTACCTTAAATTATTCCAGGGAGAATTTCCTCTTGTGAAAATTGCCACTATAATTGTGTTTTGCTTCGTTCAATAATTGACTGAAATTGAATTTTTTGATTGGTTTTAAGAAACGTCAGAAAATAATCGGTGGTTTATCAAGGATTATGTGTGAATGTGATATTTTATTATTTGATTGTTTTTGCCAAACGGGAGGTAGAAGTAATAATAAAACCAGACCAAATTCTTAGAATCTAAACAATCTCTGACGTTTTAATTTTTAGGTCTACCTATTTTAGGGAATAGTTGAGGATTTCAAATAGCAAAACGTAAACAAAAAAAATAAACAATATACCTACATTTTTTCCAGTCAACGTAACTTTCATTTCTACGGTTATTTTTTTTCACCATGCGACATTTACGAGTTACTCTGCGCTCTTTAAGCCACCGTTAACAACAGCGTGTAAGCGAATTAAACGTAATTTGTGTTTGTATGCGGCAACAGTTTTAGGTCGCGCATACAAGTAGTAATTGGCATTTAAAATGACTTACGCTTATAAAGAATACCAAATGTGCATAATAAGTGGAATACTGGAACACGAGGTTGATGAAATTAACTGGCAATGACACCGTTGGAAAAGCAATAAAGATGGAATGGGTGCAAAAGTATCGGTTTTCTTTGCGACATGAACGTCAGTACTCGTATACCTATATAGTTAGTATGAAAATTATCTAGTTAGCTACAATTGAACGGTGATTTCGGGGTTGTTCGACCTTATATTGTTCCACTGTCGAACTCTCGATCTTTATTTGAGATTGAGATTCTTTAATTGCCTACTATTTCAGTAACAAACTAAAGCATGATGTTTTAATTTATAAATTTTAAATCTTTTGCCAGGCACTAATGAGGCGATTTATAATATTATTCCGACAACATGCTCAACTAGACCATTGCTTTTAGGAAAATATGACTTATATCCCATTCCTTCATAGACAGTTTTAGTTCCCTTGATTTGAAAGGAGGCTCATTGTCAGTAAAAACAATAAAAGGTATTCCATGAATTGCAAACGTTTGTTCACTTCCTTTAAATTTGTTGAGCTTAACCACCATGACTTCGAAATACTAACCTGATGTCATCTCGATTTAAATTACGTTTATCTAAGTACAATCGCAAAATATGAAGATGTGACATTATCATTTATAATGCAATTAATTTTCGTTACTCTTTGATCGGAATATCATTTCCTAAAAATGACGTCAGCCTTACATTGCTGGGACTTATTGGCGTGTGGCTTCAACCACGTGTTGAAGTTCTCCTCTTAGTTAAACGTCAAAGTTTACACGTGCTATGCAAGTTCACTAACCTAATTAAGACTACGCTGCTTTTACTTTCGATTTTCAGGAAGTCTAAGACGTACAAATTATCATTAACCGGCAATAGAAGAGATTTACCTTTAGGCTAGAATAATTGGCAGTGCTTCCTTAAAAAGATTGTATGAATAACGATAAGAACAAGGTGCGTATTGCTCATTAATTACCAATAAATACTTGACATCTGGGATATGGTATGGTAATTTTACTAGTACTGTTCTTTCTAGAATTCTGATTGTCACCTTCTCGAGTAAATTATTGTACGTGAATCCTCTCGATGTAATTAATCTCGTGCATTTTATGATGATTTTTATTGCTTGTCTATAATCATTTATGTAAATAACTCTGATCATCTTATATCTTATCTCGAATATTTAACAGCCCGTCCTTTGATGGTATTATTCAATCTATGCCTAAGGACGCGTATAAATCCCGACATTTGGAAACAGTCTAAGGTATGTCCGCTCCACAAAAAGGGTGATTTACGGGACATTACTAATTACAGACGAATTTCTATTATATGCAGCTTTAGCAAAGTATTTGAGATACTCTTACATAACTATTTATATCATAATTTATCCAAGTATATTAGTGTACACCAGCACGGCTTCATCAAGGCACGCTCTACTACCACCAATTTGGTTTGTTTTTCACAGTTTGTCGCTGAAGCTTTGGATGGTCATTTATACGGACTTCTCCTAAGCGTTCGATAAGCTGGATCACAATATTTTGTTAAACAAACTTAATCGCTCCGGCATATCTGATGCTTTGATTGATTTGTTCAAATCTTACACCCACAATAGAGTTCAATACGTGACATATAATGGATTCAAGTCTAGCGCATACAATGCTACATCCGGAGTGCCGCAAGGTTCTGTTTTAGGTTCTTTGTTTTTTATACTGTTTATTAATGACATAACCGACGTTATAAGACGTCAACATTATACTTTATGCGGATGACCTTAAACTTTACACTACCATACATTCAAGCATCGATTGTATTCGTTTACAGTGCAATCTTAAAATACTGAATAACTGGTGTAGATCTAACGGACTGCTTTTGAACATAGCTAAGTGCAACGTTCTATCGTTCATATTAAAATCTGTACCTATAATATATGACTGCGGTCTTGAGGGTGTTTCTCTGTCTAGACCCGATACATTTAACGATCTTGGCGTAACTTTCGATAGCAAGTTATCTTTTATTCCACACATTCATAAAATGCGTCTTAATGCCAGTAAAACATACGGCTTTATTTCACGTAACAGTCGTGATTTCTGTTATAACACATGAAAATTGCTTTTTTACTCATTTATTAGATCTAGATTAGAGTATGCGGCGGTTGTTTGGACCCCGTATAATATGCGACATACAAATTATATTGAAAATGTTCAACGAAAGTTTCTAAACTACTAAGTTTTAAACTCGATGGCGTCTTTCCCTCTCGAGGTGTTTGTCACAGCGATCTGCTTGAAAAACATGATATTTCGAGTCTTCAGACTAGAAGAGACCTTCACGCTTTGGTGTTTCTATTAAAAATCGTCAACAATTTACTTGGTAGTGCCGAAATTTTGGGTTCTTTAAATTGTGTTGCACCTAGAGTGTCTGCCAGAACATCTCACGCATTTTATCTGCCAACTGCCAGGACGAACATAAAAAAGCGTTCACCACTATATAACATGTGTGTTCTATATAATGCCCGGTGTATAAATTTTGATCTTTTTGGTGGCAGCATCACTGCTTTAAAAGATCTTTTTCTATGATTAGTTTTATCTAAACGTTTTGATTAACTTTACCCTCTTGTTGTGTAGTTGGGGGCAAACCTGTACAACAGCGTAATTAAAATAAATAAATACAATTATACGTACTTGAACCTCATTTACTTTTAAATTATATAAATGGTTCAATAGCTTTTGGCAGTTTCACAAGTGATGGCACGAGTGCGAGTGTTGTAAAATGGTGCACAAAAACATACTTATTATAAATAAAGAGAATATAACTACATACTATTTAATGCCAAATAATGTAATTTAATTGCTCCTGGAGATTTGATCTTCTTCAAATAAGTACAGCTTATCTGAAGAAGTCCATATGACAAAATAATTAAAAAGCAGCTCACCTTTTGGCATTCCACATGGCGCCTTCGTCCTGGAATTATCCAGAAAGTCCAAATCGTACTTCCTCGCTGGAGGAAAAGTTAGCGCCACGTGGGCTGCAATGGGCGCCGCTAAACAGACGGCAATGACGACCGCCGTCGTCCAGGACCCTTGTGGTGGTCCCATTGCACCTAACACTACCTACGATCTGTCCTTTGTGTCACTTTCATCACTCGGTGCACTGAACTCGTATGCCACGATGACAGCAGCTGGTGTTGTACTCACGGTTTTCTGGAACAAGTAATAAATTCGTCAGGAATCGATTACGTGGGTTTTTGTGAATTATTGAAGGGGTTGCATGGCTGATTGCAGTTGAAGTTTCAATTAAGTTGTCTTGAGAAGTTACGGAATTGGTGGTGGCTTTTTTTTTTMTTTGTGATAAGTAGGTCAACTGTAATAATACTGCTACATATTGAATTGTCCCATTTTTGTACAGTTATTATTAAAGCTAAAGAGATTAGATTTTTCAACCCTTGTCCTGGTTAACTTTTTTAGTTTCTYGGTTATAGTCTAAAATTGAAAAACTTCGAATATTCGAAGGATTCCTTGGCGCCCAAAGTTTTTACATTTACAGTACCAGTTTTGGCCACAACTGCTTTAACAAAGATAGTATACTGCTCGAAATGGTCTAAGGAACTTACAGTTTTCTGGGTTTTCATTAAATTTGGACCTATTCTAATGTTAACAATACTTGCAACTGCAACTTGCAATAACAGCCGAAAGATTCTATGAAAAATTAGACAAAAAATAGAAATTTTATTGGCAATTGAATACTAATAACTAAAATTTTGCGAAAGATACAATTTATAATAATGAATTACAACACACGAACACAACAAAATTAAAAAATACAGAGTTTTCTTTAATTTTTAATGAGCCTAGTACGCTGTATTACCACCTCGGGAATTAATAATAGCCTGACATCTCCTAGGCTTGCTCAAAATGCATCGATCAATGGCTTCTTGTGGAATCAAATTCCATTGCTCCCCAAGAGATTTTCAAAATCAGGTCAGTTATGGATATTCGGCGTAAATGGTGTTAACCTTTTTTTAAGCATGTCCCATATCAGGTGGATGGGGTAATATTTCTCTTACATCGTATGCTTCATAGACAATTTCGTCTTTTAGGCGCGTGCCATTTCCACCTACACTTTTTCTGCTATATCATCAATATTTGATGATAACAAATAGTTCACTGATATAAATAGGTAAATCCGCGTCACATGTTACATTATGCGTTATTTGATCTCGATCATCCAATCCTGTAAATGTAACTTCTAAAACGTGAGCATCTCCTTACCATATTGAATCATAAGTTTTAATTGTAATCACACTTGGTACAATGGTTGCTCAATTGAATCTGGATTACTTCCCTTGCTTAAAAAAAACCTCAAACTGACGCAAAGTTTCAGGTCTTAGATGGCTGCATTTAGTGTTTTTTGTTGGTGCTCACGTTTTACCGGATTTCTCAAAGTATTTCTACTGAAGTGTACGTTGCCTGGAGCAAATGGATAGATACAACACTGTTTGAAACAATTTAAATATTATGGTGCTTTTAAGTCTTTCGATACTTGCTGATTTCCCATTCTGACGAAACCTCCCGTAAAAACAATGAGCTAGTAACGTTTGAAACTTATAGAACGTCAATTGCAATTGCGTTGCATACCAGTTTTGGCCATCCTGATTTATACCAAATTTTAAGAGTTCTCTGGATGCGGCTCATCAGTGATGTATATTGTGACAAAAAATAAAAGTGAGAAGAATTAGAAGTGACTTGGATAGAAAACTCCAATTTTGTAAAATCTCTTCAGTGGGTTTGCTGCAAGTTCGTTAAAACCGGATGTAATACTTGGGAGATTAAATTTTTTCAATGACATGACGTTAATGGTAGAATCAACAGTAGTGACACTTTCTCCAAGAAGACATGTATCTAGCACCTGGGCTATCGAAACACACTGCATTACCAATTACCATACTTCTTTAGAAATCACGAAAGCTTACCCAACGGTTTTTCTGAAGCCTGATTTGTTTACCACTTACATATTTCGCACGGTATTTGCCTACTTTTCCGCTTTGTTTAACACCTGTTAAAGTCCCGAAGACATCCAGCAACCTTAACAAAACAGATCAAAGTTAAACCGGTAAAATCAGCTAGCTTAAGGCGATGCTCATTTATTTCAGAGTGGCTATACACTCGATTCATGATTAAAAATATGCTTTCCCCGAGTCTAGTTAATAGAGTTTCTTAAGTGTCCTTTTTTATGTCTTAAATACGGAAACGGCGAGGACAGTGTATACTCATATCGTTGGAAATAAGACAGAAACTATCGACGATACTGATTGATTAATCATTGGTTTATGCAGTTTCATAGGTCAGATAGACGATGTACGACATAAATAATTTCCCGATTTTGAAAGTCAATAAAAATCAGATGGTATCTATTATCAAGGTCCTCATAATCTCAATTGGGAACGATCCTCGTGTATCCAGCTGGATTTGAACGAATTTTTCAATAATGTGAGCTGTTAAGCTATTTCTTACCTCCTGCAAGCTTTAAAACTCACTGGCTTTAAATGCCATCGTGTGCAGTATTCGAATTGTGTCTTGCTAAAAAATTAACGCAAAGAAGACAGCTAAAAGGACGTTTGTTCAAAAAACTTTATAAAAATTAAATTATTAGATCAATCATTGTGAAGGTTAACAAGGTTTTATTCTGATAGTTACGAAACGATTAAGAGTCATCGAAATCTGTCAAGAATGCTCACCCATTGTTTTGTCAAAGGCAATTTTAGATCATAGTTAACATTCAAAAATTAAATATCACTTGATTGGTAAATTGATATATACAAGAGATTAAGTTTTCTCAGAACTATAGTTTGTAGTACTAGTCTAGTATTCACAATTAAAGTGTTGGAATAAGGTTATATGGGGAGTCGTTTCTTCTGCTAAATTTTGGATAAGAGCGCCTCACAATTAACTCTGTGGTTTAAGATTTTATATAATAATGCAGTCGAGGCTTCGACGTTCTTTCAAAAATGAAAGATGATGTCTAGTTAGTAGTTCTTTGTGGTCAAAACCTTGGGAAGGATAAGTGCCATCGAGTAGGTCCGATAAAAATTTCATAAACCTTCGCTGTACCCGTTCTATCTGATTTTTTTGATGAATATAAATAGGATACCATATCACTGAACAGCATTCAAGTTTGGATCTTACGAGGTGTACATAAAGGTTGGTAGTACTGTTACTTGCATTTGAAAATTCACTGCAGTTCCTGTAAGCTGATAAAACTGTTCTATTGATGTGTTCACTGAAAGTAAATGATGAGACGAAAAGAACGCCCAAATCTTTAATCTAGATAGACCGTCTCAAAATGCGAGTACCTATGCTATTTTAGAAAACAATGGGACTGCGTCTTCTAGAATAAGTTACCAGAAAACACTTATCAGCATTGAGATCTAATCGGTTTCTTCAACACCAAGTGCTAAGATTATCGATGTTTCTTTGTAGATCAAGGGTATTTTCGAAAACATTGATATTGTTATAAAGCTTTCTAAAGGGAAAGTGGAAAGTAATACTCCATTATCACAGTTAAAATATTTTACTGCGGCAATATAACCTTAGAATATTGGGAAAAGTATAATAGTGTAGAAGAATACAGGAGGTATATATTCGGAAAAACCCTGTCACTGATTTAAAAAATAAAAAAAAATTCTATTCTGACGTTTCGATCACTCCAAAAATTTTTTGAAACATACAGTTTAAACAAAATTTTAAAGTAAATGATAAAACCACCTAGAAAGCGAGACATCATAGAAATAATATGTCAACCTGACATAATTTAAACCGATTATAGAAACACCACACGGATTTGAGTGTGGGGGGTTTTGATAAGTTTAGATTTTATTGTAGTGTTGTTTCCATGACGTCTCGCGTCCCTGGAGCTTGGTGTTTAGTTATTTAAAAAAAATATTGGAACTGCATGTATCAAACATTTTTCTTTGAGAATAAAAAAGTCATTCTTCTTGCTATGTTCCATCGTTGGAACATAAATGCTCAATCGGCTTCCACATATAGTATGCTTATTATGTTCTGATGGTTATACTTTTGTTATATGACTACTCAACTACATTAGTATCAGAAACAAGTAATTTTGATACTCAACAGATATACGGTGTCATTAAGTTGTAGGAGTTTTGTATCTCAACACTATGACTAGTTTAATAATCTAATATCAGCTAATATAATTTATGCATTAGGTACTTATTTTTTCATTAGATCACGAATGCAGTGATATAGAATAGATTTAACACAGGTACGATCGTTCAACTCGTTTCAATTCATTACAATTATCTTTACTAAAGCCGTTAGCTAAGTAATATTAAAACCGGTAATCATACAACGCCTTCAAGTTAGGCAGACGGTTCAGATTGATATTACCTTAATACGGAGAATAGGAACCAACCACCGGCGCATAAACTATTTGTATTACACTTCCACTACATACAAACGATGTCCCAACTTATCCAGGGTTAGCCTGTATTTTTTAAATTTCACCGACAATAACCTACAAAACTAATGTGTTGGTTGACATAAATAATGTTAGCTAAGGTGTCTACTTAAATAACAGGGTTATTTGTAGATTTTCCTATAAATATTACTATTTAATGGTAGATTTTTTAAGGACTAACGCTTAAGTTTATTTGATTACCACATTTTAATTTAGTTATTAAATTCCTTAAGCTGAAAACTGGACCCCCAGTGACTATAAAGCATATATACAAAATTCGATGACATTAATATGTATATCTGGAGTTTACCTTTCCTGGTTTTTTATTTAACTACAAGAAAACTTTCCCCACAAAGAATTAAGACGTTATTAAGGCAAAAGCCCGTGGGTTTAATGTCTTAACTGATAGCTCTTCGTTCCAAGAGGGCTATCTGTACAATACGCTGTTCGTAAATTAAAATTATTCAGCACCCAAAAAAGGAGTTGGCTAACGAATTTCTCCTGGTGTAGGTCAAATCTAAAAAAAGGACGCTTGAAGAAAATCGCGCTGAAGTATTTGTAAAGCGTTTAGAGTAGTATCGCCAAGGACGATTCAGTTTGCACTGTAATTAAATGCGTTAAAGCGACGTGCATATGTCGTTTGCAATTGGGCAACAATTGGAAATCGTTTACAAACGCTGTTACTGCCCACGGCGGTTTAAATATTTACGCACGGTCTTCGATAACATGGTAACCTACATTGACCGCTTCTTTAATTAGATGTAGCCGGCATTGGAATTACCCAAGTTATCAATTTGGGACGCAAAGAGGTCCTATAAGAAGTTAACAATGTGCTTTTTGTTGAGAGGCGAACGAACTGCGAATGCACCTGTTTACTTTTTTCTTGCTGCATGATCTAGCTATTAAAAATGGCATTATGTGCAGTGTAGGATGCATTGTATTAGTGAAAATAATGGAATTACAACGATTAGTTTACATAGTGAGCTGAATTGCTTCCTAACGTTTCGCTAGGACGAGTGGAAAGCTTCTTCAGAGGGTAGACTGTCTACATCCTCTGAAGAAGCTTGCCACTCATGCTAGCGAAACGTTAGGAAGTAATTCCAACCAACGACGGTCTCTAGACCCGAATCATAATTCTATAATAATTACACATAATTCTATAATTCCATATCTAATAAATATGTACTTAATATTAAAAATTATGTAACATGTATCTTTTCCTGGAAAAGCGAAAATGATATCATTGATGATGTCAAATAGTAGTATATTCTTTTACAAGTAAGGAAATCACACTTTTCTTACGCGTGAAATGCGTATTTATTTCGTGTACATCGCGAGATTTACGGTAATTTTAAAAATAAAGTGTTTTTCCAGTTCTCAAAGTCATCTGTGTCAAGTTTGTGTAGACTTGCCGACAAAGAACCATAAAATCACAATAGTAAAGAAATAATTTGTGATGAGCTTTCTTGCAAACCGCAAAATGAATCAATCAAGTGAAATTGGAGAGGAAATTTTGTAATTAGTATCAGAAACAGATTGAAGTTTGCTACCTACAAAATCTAAAGCAAAGTACGAGAAAGTTTACTAAGAGTTTTGTCTCTGAAGAAATGATAAAAATGTGCATAGAGCATATGAAAATATTGTAACTGCGTTCTTTTGTGAAAAGGTGAGTTTCATTTAGGAAATTTATTACAAGAACTAATTTTAAATATTCTTTCAGGTGAAAACGCTTAAAGCTTCAACACTCTGGTCTGTGTATTCAATGATAAGAAAGCACTACACAGTTAAACGAAAACGTGGACATTTCCGCTTACAGAAAATTACCGGCTTATCTTAAACGTCAAAATAACGGTTATGTCGCAAAAAAATCTAGAGTGTTATCAATGGACAATGTGAAGAATTTCATTAATAATGCTCCTGATAGCAGCTTTCTACTTATGAAGCTTGTGACAATAATAGTATTGCAACTTCTGACAGTTGATGACGTAGAAGATTACAGAAGAAAACAAGAAAAAAACGGGCCTTTACAGTAACATCGGWAGATGGAGTACAATTAAGATAGAAAAGTGTGGACTACCGTAGACTCTTTACATATTATAAAMGGGGCAATACACAGTGCAACCAATTGGTATATAAACACCTACTATATACCAAGGAAAATTGCCGCGTTCTTAGGAGCTGAACGGTTTCAGAACTTCAGCGGCTTTTCTGGCCGACAGTGGAGCCGACATTCAAGTTTTGGAGAGACTTTGTCAACATCGACTAACCCGAAACATTAAGAGGAGGAAAGAATTTTGTGCGTCGCTTTGCACATTTTCTCGTATAGTGTTTGATAATGTAAACAATTATACACTTAGCATTTATCCTAATAAATGAATGAAAAAAGTTGTTACATTAATTTTACAAATTAATGTAATTTTTCTATGTMCCACATATACMGCTCGAGGACGAGGGTTTTTGCTGGCGTTCTTTTCCTGGGTCGCTATCTATCGTGTTCACTACCCCGGCCCTTCTCCGACTTTAGAGCTGCCGTGGTCGAGCATCATCTTATTTCCTTATTAAGTAATTAAGACGGATGCGGTAATAAAGTGTTGCTAACAGGAAAAGTCCCATTCGAACCTCTGGAAGATAGAGGATTTATATTGTCCTTCGGAGACGGAAGAATCTGTGTGACATTTTCGAAGGGGGCTGGAAGATAGTACGGATGAGTTGTTCCTTAAGAATTTTGCCAGTTCTGTCTGTGGCACCTTGAACATAGGGAAATAAAGCAGTCGATCTGTAAGTTGGGGATTCAAGAGTTATTGACTGCCTTTTAGGACGAACTAGAAGGTGGAATTTTCCGTAGTCTTTTAAACTCCTATCTAGTATTTGAAATAAAAAATATTAGGATACGTGGCGGTGGAAACTCAAAAGTGTGACGTGATAAAACAGTTTGGTTTTCTATTTTAAGTATTAAATAACGAAACTAAATCTGATTTTGAATTACAAGTTGATGTCGCTCAGTGAACCGGACGAGATAGCGTAAAATGAATACGAACCACGAGACTTTTGTCACTTGGTCTTTGGGCATCAAGAAATCCCTCATTCCAAAAACCTCAGCGACCAATTTGTCACGGCCCCCAGGCCTTCTATCAACGGTAGTCCGCCGCCTCCTGCTGTGGGAACACGTAAAAGAACGAGATCACAATCGGGCCGCCAGAAATTACAGCCAGCATACACACAATCATTAGCAGTACGCGGAGAGAATGAGATGACGAAACCGCACGCACCTTGATCTGAGAACACGCGGAATATTTCTTTGAGAACTTTCTCCTGGCGATCTCGCGGCGTGTGTCAGGTGGACGACTGCATTTACCCGACAAAAAACTGCTGATCTTCATATCCAGTGACCTGTGAATCGCATAGCCTGCTTCGATAAATTCAGAAATAGTTTTCTGATAATAATTGGGTAGAGTAACGGTAATTTTCTGATCACAGGTGTTTGGGAAGGTGTGGTTCTTTGTAGCGCACTCAAGAATCTGAAACATTTGCAGGAGCAATGTATTGGAATTTATAGGTTTTTTTTGTTCATGTGTGATTAACTGTTGTATAATCGATATATACACGACACACTAACGATGTATGAGTCATTCGTTGAACGTTTTGTTACATTATATATATGAACTGGAAGGAATTATTAATAAATATGATCAAAGATTAAAATATCCCTTCTGTTTAAAAAAAAGAAACTAGTGAGTTAAATGTACATATCAAAAATCAAGACCTATGTCATGGTACTTACATCCTTTGCTTATATCTTGGATATAAGCTAAAAATACAGGAATTTGAAAGGATTTTAATAACTTGCATATTTTTAGGTAAATGTACTATCACAATGAATGTCACAATGTCCAGATATCCTATTAAAGTTTTTGGACATAACAAAAACAGACGAGTTAACAAGCACATTGATTCTAGCATTTGAACAATAAAAAGTGCCACCTTCCCGGGAACCAAGCCTAGGTACTCTTATAATAAATAATGCCAGCAAAGAAGGACGGTCAACATCGCCATGAAATACTTTAAATAAAAATGTACGTAACCCTCTAGCTTGCAGAGAACTAACATCAAACCTTTGCAACAAGAGTGTATGATTATATCCTCTATGCGGATAATAATTGTCTACTCTATACGACAAAAACTTATAAAATCGTCTCTGAATTTTCTCAGTTTGGTTTATGTGTACTTGATAATGAGGATACCATATCAAACTACAGTAATACAACTTGGAACGAACAAAACTAAAATATAAAGGTTTCAGTACACTAATATTATTAAAAAATTTGACAACGTGTTTGATTTGAAGTCATTTATACTAGCAGATATAAAATGGCTGACGTTAAAATCACCCAAGATTATTATATTTTTAACATCAATAACATGAAGCTCAAACACCTCCAAAAAAGTTCAAATAAAAAAGAAAGTGGAGGAAGAAGAACTAATCAAGTAATACCGACATCCATGAACATGTGTTCATATTGGCCAACACATTTTTCATCATACCGTTAACTCTCAAACCTGGCCATCTCAAGCACAGCTTAAACAATGCCATACTTAATTAAACATTTTGCAAAAGGTGCTGTTTGAGGTCGACACGCAACCGCAGATTTTTCCAGACGAGTCGTGTTTTCTCCAACTGAAAGCTTACGCAACAACGAATACCTATATTAACTCTCGTCGCGAGGAATTCCTTCAGCAACACCTGCAGATTCAGTGGCCTTGACGTCAGTGAAAGATCGGTATTTTTGATCGAAGAGATAGTAAAAATGTTGATTGCAAAACGACAGCATTCTATGAATGGATAGTAACAGTTTAAAATCTTGATAATCGAAACACTAATTAGTGTGTTAGAGTTGTGATAATCAATACGTAGATATACATGGTCGCTACAAAGTAGAACCAGCATTATGTTTCAGGTTTTGTTCGACAGATTTTCTGAAATTGTGCATGGGCCTATGGGTAATTAAAATGCATTTTCTGGAATTTTTTCAAATCCGTGTCAGCTCTCGTTTCCGAGATAAGGGATAAAAACCGTACTCGTTATCGCTAAGTAAGAACAAAAACTCCAGGTGTCTCCATTTTCGTGATAATTTTCATTCACTTTATTATTTGCAATCGCAATGCCTCAGTTAACTCAACGTGATCGCATCGAAATTTTGATGATGATCGGTTATGGAGATAGTAGGCGAAGTTATTCGGAAGTAGTTGTACTCTACAATGCAATACATGAAGATCATGAACCAATTGCCAGATCAAAAGTTATTAAAACATTGCAACGTTTTGAGAAAACCGGTGGTGTTAAAAATCGTCAAAATCCAGGGCGTCCAAAGGTTGCTACGAGTGAGGAAAGTAGCTTGAATGTCCTTTTAGATGTGCAAGAGAATCCCAAGTGTTCCGTACAACAGCGTGCTCTCACTCACCATATTAGCAGAAGATCTGTTCAGAAAATTTTGKAAAAAGAGAAGTTTCATCCATACAAAAGTCACTTATTACAAGAACTGAGCGACGATGATTTCTATCCTAGGATAGAATTTTCGTTATTCGTAATTGTGAGAATGCTGCGCGTCCTTCTCAACAGGCATGGTTTCAGCAAGATGGTGCACCGTCCCATTTTGTAATCAACGTTCGTGGATATTTGAATGCGATATTTCCAAACAGATGGATTGGTAGGCGCTGAGCGATAGCATGACCAGCACGTTCTCCTGATCTGACGCCGCTTGATTTTTTTCCTGTTGGGGTATCTGAAAAATCGTATTTATGCTGATCGGCCACATAATACAGAAGATTTAAAAGGTCGAATCAGGGCAGAAATTCAAAATATGCTACAAACAACATTAGAAAACTTTCACTCAAGGCTTCATTACTGCCAAGAAGTAAATAGGGAACATTTTGAGCATCTTCTGTATAAAGATTTTCACGGAATGATGTTTTTTTACTTTTGGGCTACCCAATTCGCAATAAATTTATCAAACAAGGTCACAGTCAAGGAAAAATGGTAATACCTAGCCTTTTTGTCCATTTTAGCGATAAAGAAAATTGTTTTCATTCTTTTCGTTCTTCGTCAGGCTCAATTATATTTACAGTTTTCTCAACCGGGAATCAATAAATTGTACGAGTGTGATACATTTTTGCAATCAGGAAAAAATCCTTTTCAATGAAGTTCCAGAAAATGCATTTTAATTACCCATAGGCCCAAGTACAATATCAGAAGAATCGGTCGAACAGAACCTGAAATATCCTGTTGGTTCCATATTTTGCAGCGACCCTGTATACTACACATTAAATTAAATTTAACGTTCTGTCCTAAATTCTCTTGTTAACCGTGCTTTATCGATTTCTGAACCGGGTACACTTCGAAGTGAATTTTAACACTTACGAATCATTCTGGCCAACAACGGGTATAATAACCGTGAGATGCAATCTGCAATTAATCTGTTCTTACCTTAGCATTTGAGTGCCGAAGGCACTGTGTTTAATGCTCATGCTTATGGATACGATGAAATTGAGAAGTACCATCTAGAAAGTTAGTAACCAAAAAAAGCTTATAGATACGGTTTCTGTCTCTTACAGGCTTTTAACAAGGCATCCCAGAGGTACTTTTTCGTAAATTACCAAGTGTTGCTAATTGAAAAAACTTAATAATCTTTATGTCAGCATTTGATMGTACTGAAAAACGAGAAGGGTACAAAAATTTCGCAAAGATGTAACTTTAACCCCATTATTCATTCTATAGCAGGACCACTCCCTAAGACCAAAAWGGACACGAACAATGCGTTTTAGGTGGCCGCGGCCGCCAACGAGTTAATTTACCCGATCGCAGGAGATAAAATCTGCGTCTCAACGGCGGAATGCGGCCTGTTACGAAACTGTAACGCCGAAAGGACGACCGGTTTACTGTCCTGCGGAGACACCGTGCTATGCAAACGGGGTTTTTCTTCACCTGCATTCTTATTAATTTCTTAATGGCTTGTGTCGTAAGGAGCTTCCTTTTCCTCTCACTTCTAACGAGCTTGCCGGTTGATTTATCGCGGTAATTATATGCAAAAATCATAAACTGGTATTCGAATTAAAGCTGCATAAAATTAGATAGGTGTAGTGTCCGGGCGGAAGYTAGAAATATTGACTATAGTTGTAAATTTAACCAACAATCGAGGGCTTTTTGTGGTCTAGTCATAAAATGGTTAGACATGGCAAATGGAGCATCTGTTTCGACAATTTTAACCACCGCAACTGGATGTTTTCCCCTAATCACAGTAATCCACGTAACCTACTGGCTTAATATTTTCATGATCTATTCAAATATCATGTCGTTAACCTAAAAATTTGTTCTTTTACCTTAAGGAATGATTGACACAAGTACAAAAATTAAAACGATTTTGGCAGATCGCAATACGCTTAAGCATAATAATGCCTTGATTTTTTTATCTTGCCTTCCGTTTCTGCTTGTTTGTCTTTGTTTTAATTTGAATGATATATACAGGATGTGTCACGAATGATAATGACCCTGACGAAATTAAAAATACAACCCAAAATACATTCTCATAGCCAATGTCAGCAAAAATCACTAATTTCCATGATCATTACGAGAGCATATTGAAATGTATGTACTATATAAAATTCAGCATTCTCCCTTAATTAAAATTTTAAAACGGAAGCCAAATGTTGGATTAAAATTGTAAATACTGACTAATTTTCCGAGTACCTTATTCGGCCATATTTTTATAACAATTTTGACTCTCATATATAGAGATGCATTTTATAGCAATGCAATCCTCAGCTATCGAACCCGTACTTCTAACAATACAGGATGTTTCACGAATGATAATGACCCTGACGAAATTAAAAATGCAACCCAAAAAAACATTCTCATAGCCAATGTGGATGGCTATGCGCTATGGCTACTGTCACTGTATTTATTAAAAGTCAAAATGTATTCAAATTATGAAAAAACAGATATGATTTTGATTTATGGTGAATGCAAGAAAAATGCTTCCGCTGCTGCCCGTTTATACAGACAACGTTTTCCAAATAGAAGAGCTCCTGCCGATACAATTTTCAAGAGACTTGAATTAACTTTAAGGACAAACTGGCCACCACTGAAAATGTCAAGAGAAAGAACAGCAACAGGCCCTGACAATGAAATTAGACTATTGGAAATGATTCATGAAAAACCTCATATTACTCAAAGGGCAGTCTCAAGAGCAACCGGTGTTAGTCTGTCTTCAGTACACCGAATAATTAAAGGCAATTAATTTCATCCGTATCACTTGCAATTGGTTCAGGCCTTAAAGGAGACAGATTATCCTAAAAGACTGGCTTTTTGTAACTTTTTTCGGGAACACCAAAATGTGAATGTGAGATTTTATGACATTTGCTTCTCAGATGAATCAAGATTTTCTAATAATGGTGGAGTTAACAAACATAACATGCATTATTATGCGCAAGAAAATCCACGTTGGATTCGAGAAGGACGTTTTCAAACTATCTACTCGACGAATGTCTGGTGCGGAATATTGGGGAATCAAATTGTTGGGTCTTATTTTTTTCCCGATAGTTTAAACGGCAATACTAATCTAAATTTTTTAACGAACATTTTACCGGTACTTCTCCAAAATGTAAATTTACAAGTAAGACAAAACCTATAGTTCCAACAAGATGGGGCACCTGCGCTTTAGCAAAGAATAGTGCACCAATTTAGAAAATAATATACGTGATGCATGTAGATCCATCACTCCAGAAATGTTAATGCATGTTAAAAGATCGTTTTGGGCACGAATTCAAGCTTGCGAAAACAGCGGACCATTTATTACATTAATGTTATTGAATAAACATTTTTCAAAAATAGAATTTTTACTATACCGAATTGAAGTTTATGTAAATATTAACGAATTTATACATCTCTCTAAGTTTTATATTTTTTAAGACGATACACAATTATCAATCAATATTTAGTGTGAAATCGATCCAGATTGCAATTGAAACGTGACTAGATTATCTATGAACAATGTGTGATTAAATAAATTAAAGAAACCTTAAGGAAAGTAAATTAATTGAGTTAAATGCTTATGGGATATTTAATAATCTAACAACCACATTATTGAGTCAAAGTAATGGCATCAGTGGAATACAATGAAACTGTT
Source organism: Rhyzopertha dominica (assembly GCA_025024175.1). Lineage (NCBI taxonomy): Eukaryota > Metazoa > Arthropoda > Insecta > Coleoptera > Bostrichidae > Rhyzopertha > Rhyzopertha dominica. The sequence goes on from QCXZ01000064.1 coordinate 62,138,866, forward strand.
GTCTTTCTGTAACTCTTGTAGACACAAACCAAATTGTTTGTTTCCTCTTCTGTGGTACAGAAACTTTTGACGTTCAGGTGTTGAAAATGTCTTGGAATGTGAAAAACAACTAAATATAAACATTGTAGCTCTCATACAACACTTTACCAAAGCAGTACTTGACATTGTCGAACAACTAATCCAGATACTTGCACGATGCACTCAATTTTTTTTTAAACTACGTTCCACACTGCATACAGGGAAGCTACCTGATTCCGGGACGTTTTTACGATTCCCTCACAACCGTTACCACTTTGATTGGTAGAGAAAGCTGCCACAAGAAATTTAAATTCCTGGTAATTTAATCGTAGAAGCATGCGGAGAATCCCTCTTCAAGTAAGACTATACCCGATACGGCTACGTAGGTGAACTTGTAGTGTGGGAAACGTTCCGCTCAAAAAAAATTAATCAGAACTGCATCCTGAAGCGTCGTTTTGTAGAAAGCTTAGTGAATTATAATTCCATAATTTGTATTTGTAAGTTGCCCGTAACTTCGCTCTATAAATTGCATTTCAAGAATGCATCATTAACTAGATTCTTATTCCACTTTAAAAACGTTATCTCGATGCCCTTCTTTTACTGCCAAAGTACTCTTCTCGTTCGTATACTGATATTTTCTTTACTCGCGTATTTGCATTTATTTCCTCAAATACGAGGATATACAATCCTAACCGTATTCCCACTAAAAGGGTTGTAATATGAGTAGTTTATTTAGTTTTATTTTGAGTTACTAAAAATAATCGAAGTTTGACAAACGGAATATCGGGGTTTTGATACTCATTACATTTTTGTCTTGTTGGCAGTAGAAAAAAAACTTAAAAAATGATGATTATTATACTGTTTTTGATTCCTACAACTTACAAATATTAAAATCATGTATAAATTAACCAAAACCAATAGATTCTAAAACAGAATATTGATATTTCGATAGTGATAATTAGATCAAAATCAATTCCAAAAAAACTACCTCGGAACCCATTGTTAAAATTAACTCAACAAACAAAAACAGTTATTGATAAATGTCGCAATCTGATTACACCTGCCTCAAAATATAGTTAGATTCATGCGGAAACAAGAATCAAAATCTGGCTCAGATGCATTGTCAAAATCAGTGAAAACACATGAAAAATTAGCAATTTCTTCTTCTGATTATTTGAATTTAAATATTGCTATAATAGAGTTGTCTGTTTTACAGTGCGCAAATGATACCAAAAATACATTGAAACTTTATTTTGTATCGTTATCCAAGTTCTTTTTAATAATAAACTAAGTTTTGTATCCCATCATTGTTTGTTTTTGTTAATTTGCAAATCGGTAAACTGACTTCTGCCGCACCCTGTATAATTCAATAATATCTGACAGAATTTCATAAAACGATTCAACTAAACTTGCAAGCAACGATCTATGAGACTGACTTATGCAGAGGGTTTTATGGCTTGATGGTATTGTAAATGAGGGTTTTTACAACCTTATGGTCGGCAGTCCCAAACTATTGGGATTAGTGGCACTCTTCAAAATTCCTGAATGGGCCGTATTCAAAAAATCTTGTTTGATAAAATTTTAAATTTTCCACTATAAATTTTTGAAATTTGTTAATTGTGATAATTTAGCAATCAATAAAACATAGAAGCTTTTATAACAAATTTTATTTAATGCAGACCTGATGCTGACTGGCGCGACCCGCGATCTATTTTTATGTGATACTTTATTGGGTTTAAATTTTCTGATGTATAAAATAAATGCCTTTGCTTGTCATAACGAATTTATACAAATTTAATATAAAAGCGTACAAATTAGTAAGTTGAAAATTTTTTACATTTGTTAGAAAAAAATTACAATAGTGCACAATAAAATTTATACAAGGTATCGATTATGTTCATTACAGCTTGTTAATAAGCACATTACAAGAGTCACAAACTAAAAAAATACTCACTTTCACTTTCACTGCTAAAATCACGATTAACTTCTATTTTTAATTCTTGTACATGATTCGCTCTGTACCGATTTTCATTGTCCAGTACATGCCACACTGAATTTCTCCATGTATCGACACTTGTTATTTCAGCTTCGTGTCTAATTTTTAGCAACATTTCATTGCTAAATTTTCCACCGGTGTTCCCTCGTCAAATTCTTTGTTTCAACTGCCCCCATATCATTTCAATGGGGTTGAAAATGCAATGATATGGGGGTAATCGTAGAATCGTGTGTTCACATTCAGAAACGAGAACGTCAATTTTAACTTTCTTCAAAAAATTTTTTGTGCCAAGTACTACCAACAATTGTTTTTGTGGAGTCCTCTTCGAAATATAAATCTTCTTTTTCTTAAAATACTCTTGAATGGTTGCCTTATTAGTTGTTGTATTTGGAATTTTATCCAGTTGCTCCGAATTGTAACTAGCGTTTAAAATATAAGTAAACACATATGCTTTCAATACCGTTTATAGTAGGAGTAGAACGTTTCCGCATTGAAATTGAAATGTCTACCATTCATAGTTATAAAAATAGATACTACTCATTAAATAAGGAAAAAATGCGATTTAGTCATACATTAAAAGCTATTAGATGAGAAATTTTTGTAGTTCAAATAATAATACCAAATAATACTCATTGATTTATGTGTACGGAAAAAAATTCTGAAAAAGCCTAAACACAATTTTTGGATACGATCCACTCCGCTGCAAAACAGTGGAACGTGCCGAACCCGTCTGTTATTTACGACAGCTTCAGGTGATACTTGTAAACCATTGTGAGCGGTAATCGGCTGTTCGAATAATGAGTTTCGTAGATTGTTGCTTGCAACTATAAGTACGAGCTGAGACCTCAGTGTTTTCCTTCTCTTATAATACCTGCGTGTTAGTTAAATCTAGACAGCTGCGTACACAATTGTTCTTATACGCATTTAGCTTTCTTTATAACGATAACCGAGCCCGCATGATTTTCTCTCCGCATATATTAACGGAGCTTGTAGGTGCAAGCATCCAGCGGAAACCCAGGAACAACAATAGGTTGTCCGTCTGTACGGTAGCCGCATATCGATGTTAGGAACTACCGCCGGAAGTCATATACTGCGAAAGTTCCGCTTCCAGCCAATCTCGAAATTCAATCTGCAGTTATTGCGATTCGAATCCGGTCGTAGATCGATTTTATTGCTGTCGCGGTCACCAAAAATCAGCTTGCTTTATGGAATGCTGCGTTTTCGCAACCTTTTTTCTGCGTTGCATCTAATTCGCGCAAATTAATGCGGTTCTTTCGATTTGCGTTGTCAACGGGCGTAAAATTGGCTGCACTCGCGATATCGAGATGGAACGTGAGGAATTAGGGAAAATTAGCAGAGGAAGAAAGCTGAAATGGTTTATGTATAGGCAATTTATAAAGAGATCTACCTAGCCATGATGGTAAAAGACGCACGATGACAAGTGCTTGCTGTCAGATTTGTGTAAGTAAATTACACGCAAATCATATTATTACATTTACATTATTTACATTTCAGCGTAGAAGTTTATGTCTTCTGCCTCGTATTTTATAAAAAAATGCAACTACCTCCAGTGGTTTACATCTTCTTTAATAAACAAGCGAAACAATAATGAAATAGTAAAAAATATTTCGAACTTGTTAAACACGACTTCTACTGAGTCCGATCAAAAAACTTCTGAACCGCTCTAGCTATTTAGTTCAGCAGCCTTCCATTAAGCTATGTGCATATTAACGAGTATTTCCTCATTCCTGAGTTGACTGAGAAGAGTTTTAAGACCACAGACCGTACGCGTCGACATTGTAAGGACGGCCTTTCACATGTTTCGAAGCCCATGCAAAGTAGTATTTATTATAAAAGGCTTGCTCGATATAATGTTCTTGTCGTTCCCCAGGTTATTATAATTCCTGATGAAGGCAGTAATCAACAGGTGTGCCCGCAGGATTTACTTTTGATTGACGTTGGTGGTGACTTATGAGAATAAATTTTAGGCCTTTGCACATGAATGTTCGCGAAATTTTAATAATAGAACGACATGCAAGCGATTGTAGCTTGTCTTTTGATTTGACAAAAATGTATAACTTGTGGAAGTCGCTTTCATTTACCCTTTTGTAATCTAATGCACGTTAATTATTTAATAATATACAACATTTCAAGTAGGCTTTGAGTCAACGCAAACAACCATTGGCATGGGCGTACCCAGCTTTTGGTCTAGGGGGGGAATGTTCCGTAGTGTATAATTCAACCTAAATAGAAACATGCATTTATCAAATATAGGTAGTTAAGTAATTAATGAAGTATTTATTCCATGAATAATCTTCATGGATTTTCTGCAAGGCAACTTAAAACATCTTCTGTGCAATAAAGACCCAAATTGTTTATATGTTCTCTATGTACACTGATTATACTAATTACTAATTCAGTTATTGATGATCTCAGTTAGGTGATATCTAGCGCATTCAATTGCATCGCTCTCACGTTTAACAAAAGATGAGTTGATACATTTTATTTGGGAAAATAAAGATCCATGATCCACATAATGTATAATGATATCATACGAAGTACCAAAGGAACATAAATTTCACCTTAAAAGTTCTACTAATAGGACCACGATTACTGATTCAGAATTAACACATATCAAAGACTAATGCATTAACCGATGCGCTTTTAGTACAGTTTCAACTTCTCACACCAGAAACTTTAGAAATTTAAGCTGGTAGTTCATATGTATAGGTGCTAAAGATACAATTGTAGTAATTTTTACTTCCCAGGAAAAGAGACTCGATGGATAACTAACATTATCAAAACTCAGAATGAGGAATGTCTCAGTATTATGCGTCAAGCCAACCTTCTTAGATCGCCAGTGCACTGCTCCCAAAAATTAACCGACTACTTAATATTTTAACCAAATTAAGCTTCGTTTAAATAAACTGAAATATATTTAATTGGATTTTTAACAACACACCGGGTTTTAATTCGTGCTGATAATGCTTTTACTGGATTCCTAAAACTTGTATTAAATAAACTGACTTTCATAAACGTTAGTTCGGATGGATTTTTAGTTTTTTGCTTTTCTGTATTAATTGTTAAAATGTAATGCGAATTTAGAAATTTGGTACAAAAGTTGGAGTCATCACCGAATATATGATAGATTCTGATGTGTATTCCATCTAACAGTAGTTGAATAATCTTTATAGGAAAAGGTAGAAGATCAGAACTAAGCAGAAATCGTGTTATGACTCATCCTGACCAAGATAGAATTTTAAGGCTATCCGCCCTAAGGCAACGATTCGTAACATCAAGAATGTTGAAGTCACAGCTTCAAAACGCACATGGCATCGATTAAGCTTGGAAACCATTTGACAATGACTTATTAGAGAAGGTCATTTGCATGGGTCAAATATGAGTTCTTGATGAAAATTGTGAAATACACTTGCCTATAAATTTTACTGCAAGGGAAGTAGGAAGGGCCCAGATTTGCCCCATCCCCCTTCGGTACGCCCCTGACCATTGTCATTATCATTTTTAAAGTTTCGTGGTTGTTTTGAGTTTGTAACAAGTATTTAAAATGACAAAAGACATAAATAAGCCAAGGATTAAAAATTCTATATAATCTCTTCGGGGCGAAGATATGTTGTTTAAAATTTGGGTTTTGGTAACTACGGAATTATAACGCCATTGACCTTTAATGCATTCTTCAAATAAATGCTTAAAATTAACACTGTAAACGTCAAAATTTTCAACAAATGTCAGTTCACAAACGGTGCGACTGAGGCCAATATAATATTAATAAAATAAAACATTTATAATTTTTTAAGCACTTTATTCGGGATAATTTTCATTTGAACTAATTTTAGCATTTCTGATGATTGGATTGAATTGTTTAGATCTTACCTTTGCAACAGAATACGATATGTGGCGTATATAACGGTTTTGAATACGTGAATACGTTGTTGACACAGGGCTGTATTTTAGGTCCCGTATTTTTTACAGTATTTATAAAAAGTATTGACGTGATAAAATTCAAGCTGGACCACTAGACTGGTACTCACCATGCCGCAGTGGTGGAATTTTTTTTATACAAATTTGGATATGATCGAAAGAATGTTCTCAACTCGTTGTCCATTACTTCAACTTGGTTTGCGATTTTTTGTTGAACATTTGAAAAAAGTTCGTGATAATCGAGCAGTTACCCCGGATGAGCTAATGGTTCGCATAGTTAACCTCCAAAAAAGGGCGAACAAAATACTACAAAGAGACAGATACACAGTTTTAGAATGTTGCGTTTCATTTTAACGAAACTATACCGACTGCAATCGATTGGTGACAACATTGTACGGATACACACTTTTACAGTCATAAAATCATTAATAATTAAAGTTTTATACGTTTATTACTGTAATTCCTTTCCCTGCTTTGGTAAGAAAGTGTTCCAATTCGTTCGTAGCCAGTGATTCGGCAAGAATTAAACCAATTAATCCTCCCAAAACTGCGGCGGAAGAAATGTCTTGCCCGGAGGTTTCACCTTTTTCTGCATATCAAAGCCATTAGCATGTCGTGAAATTATTGCGCAATCACCCAGGTCCGACTGGACCATATTAAGGGAGATTAAACGCAAAAGCTAGGTTTGAAATTGTTTCCTGATACGATCTTGTATAGCTTTCTCGCAGATCGAGGATATTGTTACGAACACTTTCTTGCAAAATGATCGTTATTAAAATATAGTTTGCAATCTGCTATACTAGGAAATAAACTCTGTGTAATTTTACCAATTTACTCTACGTTTATGCTCAACCGAACAGTTGTCGCATTTAATTAACTCGACTGAGTTTTAGCAGTCTGAAATGAAAAGTTCAATAAATTCATACACCGTTCTCTCACTGAGCGTCCAAAATAATAACTGTTAGATTCGTAAAAGAAAATGTAAATCTGGGTATCGTTTACATAAAGTTGAGTATGCTAAATAGGTGTGAGATAAGGAGGTATATAGAAAAAATAACAGTGGACCCAATATTGAACCTTGCGGCACACCACTAGCCAAAGCGATGTACTCATTCATATAAATTGACCAGTTTAGTGCACGAACCTTTAAACTTGACACTGAAACACTTACTAGACACTGTGTAAGTGCTGTGTATTTTATTAAGGTTTATTACTTGCTAATTACGAACAGTAATGCCAGTGTCAAGCTCAGATTATTTAACTGACAAGCTATTTCCACCTGATGTGTTAATAAAAATTAAAAATTTCGCAACATTTACAACTGAAAAGATATGTTCAGAGCTAAGCATTTTTTTTCAAGATAAATTTCGTGTAATCTTTGTGAAACAACTCGTCAAAATGCTACAGCAATCTTTATTTAGACTTGCACTTTTACATACATGGAAAACGTCTCTCACGAAGAATAATTGTTGCACGCAGTACATATATCAATTATTATAATTGTGCATGTTGCATAAGCGTTTTAAATAGGAATTTTAATCCACAGGTAACAATTATAAATAAGAATTCATTACGTAAAGTCATTTCTCTTACTTGGATAATGAAAACGATATATGTTTATATGTTCTGAAGTCAGTAGCGATTTTAAAAAAAGACGACAGAATCGCTGGATTTAATTTGCAAAAATTCGTTTCTTGTCAACCAAGTATACTATCTAGTAGATCAGTTTATCATTACAATTTTTAGAATAACAAAAAAATATCATTTAATTTTATCAAATCTTAATTTATATTGATTAAATTATATTGTCTTACAAAATCAGCTGTTATTCTTTTTATTTTTATCATACGTTTATGAAGGATAACAGATGTTATGCCACATGATGTTTCAGATTCAAGCAAAAACAGTATAATTTGTATTGAATTATAATTCCGAAATTCCCGTAATATTTAATGGAAAGGGAGAAAAGATGTCACATAGAGTAACCCTATTTTGGAAAAATTTTAGGTATTTACGTGAAAAAATTGATGYTTGCTGAACCCTGTCGCACATTAAGATTTYTTATATTGTTTTAAAAAATGCTGAAAACATCTATAGGTAATTTATTGTAAAACAGCCACTCAAAGTATCCTTTCTTCTAATTCTTGATCGCTCATACCGGAGAAAATAATCAAGTATTTTGTTTTTAGCCCTGCAAACTTTAGACGTTGTACATACAACAAATATTCAAATGGCCCTAGTACAGAACCCTGAGCTAACCCTGCAATAACACTACGTTCTTCACTAATTATATAATTTGCATTGGTCCTTTCCTCTCTTTCTGTTGAGTATGATTTTAATACAGCATGACATTTTCCCCGAAATCCCATTTTCTGTATCTTATTTTAGTCATAGTTATAGTCATAGGTAGATTAATACTGTCGCTATATATTTGTTTGTTATCAATTCTACAATTTTAGGCTCAATGGTGTTCCATAATATTTGTATATCATTTTTCTTCACTCCATCATTTTCTGAAGCACAGTTATTCCATGGTTCTTTCATTACATTCTTTACTTCTAAGTGTGTTTTTGCAGATTTATTGCTTTCCCGCACTTTTTCTCCTTTAAAATTTAGTTCAGGTTGTTGATTTATTTTTAATGTAAGCGTTTGTCCATTACTTGAAAAATGCCGATTCATTTCATCTATACTATATTCCTGTCATTATCTAACGTTTTTCCTTCGTTGCTGACTATTTTATTTAGTGAAATCATTCAGTACTTTCCATGTTTTCCTACTGTTAGCCTGAGTTTCTTGAAATTTGTCCTGTGCACACGTTTTTGTAACTGGTTCCGTAGTTTGTTTCCTGTATTTTTCCATCTCGCATAAAGTTTACCTCTCTCTTTCGTTTTTTGTACTCACCTTATTTAGTGTTTTAATTGTTTCCTTCTCTTTCGTGTACAGTAATTATTCAATATAAGATATCTCAAAAACAAATCACTGTAGGGTAGTGGTATCTTAGTACTTTTTACCACAAAATTCGTCTCAAAAGTTCGTGAAACTATCCCAATTAAACCAGTAGTCTACCAAGTCAAATAAAAATTAGTTGTTGTAGAACGTTACAGTGAACATCTATTCTTTTATGATTTTCAGATTGTATAATGTCTAGATCGATTTTCTGATAAAAATATACTTTGGTCGAATAATTTTATTTTCATTTTGTATATGTTGCAGTAAAGGTAGCATGACGTGTAATGGGGTAGAGCAGTCAAAAAAAATATAAAATAATCATTAATCATAAATAATATTCGAGCGCAATAATTGAATGTTTCCATATATAGTATAATAATCGAACCTACTTTGAATTTCTAAACCGTCTAACATAATTTTACTTTGTATTTTTTACTCCAATATGTAGCATTTCTTGAGATTGGTAAAAGGTTATCTAACCCGATCTGACGTTTATCAATAAGACTTTAACTGTCTTCATTTAAATTTGAAATGATTTATATACAGGCGTGGATAAAGAGGTTTTTCACAGGTGAATCCGTGGGATAGGTGAAGGTCCTTCTGACGCGTTGAATTACGCTAACACCTGACGCGTTACGCATATCGGGTGTCGATTTAAAGGCATAACTATTCCTGCGAAAGAGCTTCAAGGAAGCGAGTCATTGTTAAATTTTAGTCACAATAATTTTCAGACAGGTTGCGCAACGAAGTGATTATATTGCTCGGTATAAAATGATTCTCAAGGTTTTCTTATACAATGCACAAAAATAATTATTTCGTTTGTAATGTTAATTGCATAAGGTTTGTGGAAATATTGTCGGAAGATGTCTGTACCTCAATTTTGTACCTCCTCATGGAACGATGTCGAAATGAATAATTTGGAGCATACTCTAAAATGGTTGATAATGAGGTATTTGTGTATGCAGATGACCTAATCTATAAAATCTATAATAAAATTAGGTTATATCACTGAGTAAGTAATAAATAGTCTTATTATTGCCTACTGCTGCTAATGAGAAAGCTATTCAAATTAGTTATATAAAACACAAGACACACTATGTCTTGGTCAACAAACTACTTATAATCAAACGATATAATACAGTCAACAAATTTATAGTACAAAACATAACAACAACATTATAACAATTACTTTACAGGGTCCACCAATCAAAAATCTTCAGGCTTGTATTTGCTTTCTTTTTTCATATAAATCTTTAAGTGAAATGCCAAATTGAAGGTCTCTTTAAATTTTTTTAAAATGGCATAGACTTTCTAGTCTTATGTCTGTATTACTTATTTCGCAAGTGTGATTTTATTGTTTTTTTTTTTAAAAGAGACATGAAAGCATTTAGAATGATTAAAAAAGTTGACTATCTGTACAGTATTTTGCAAACTTAACAATACTATAGTGTATTTTAAGACTATCATATAATTTTAAGTCTTCATGACTGGATCTGACTTATGGCCAAGTACAGAAACTATATTTTTCCTTGTCAGATGACTTTGACCAACTCAAAATCGCACTGACCTGAACAAGTCTCTGCGACATCATTTGCTGGCCAATTTTGTCAAAAGTACGTGTAAACACCGTCAACCTATAAATGTGTTTTGATTCAAAATCAAAATTGTTGATAATAGTGTCTTTAACGTTTGGTAGTATACGGTTAAACACATTTTTCTAATAATTTACCCCTTGTTTGTTGGCCCAGATATGTTATAATTTATAAATAATGTACAGAGGTTCAACTAAATTATTCACACCTTTTTTTCTGAATATATCATACGGTACAACACATTTATTTGAGTCTAGCCTTTTGTTAAATTCAAGAAGTCAGTGCCTCATTTTGATTTCGCGTGCGTAGGCCTTTTATGACTATTATCTCACGTAGAGGTATGTATCCTCCGGTGCACGTACACATTCACGGTATGCGGTACAAGTACAAAGGCTCAGTGAAAGTGTGCAGTTTATGGCAGGTCACAATGCGGAAATGGAAGTACTTAATGGCCGGTTGTGGCACGAGCATCTTCGGTTAACCAACGGTATCCAAGACGTACGGAAACCGAGATGTTAATTTTATGCTGGCGTGGGTGATATCACCTGTAACCTCATCAGTGGACACATCTGACACTGTAGGCAGGTTGATTGAAATTCTGTTTCTAAGTTATGGGGTATCAATACCATATGTATTGGAGAAGTTAGAGCAACATAATTTTAACTTGTATTTTCGAAAGGATATGTAAAAGGCACTGACGTTCTATGGGTTAGTGGTGAATTTAGAGTAAAATAATTGTAATCGAGATTAAAATTAACACTTGTTTCTAAAAATTTTCGTTTTAGAAATTTATTAAATGTACGTGACTGTCCTTAGCATTTATGTACAGATGCTCTTAAGTTTTTATTTATTAGAATTATTAGAATATATTATTATTTATTATAATTCAATATATTGGGTCACTACAGCGTATGGAACCACAGAAAAAATGAACAACTTTGCTTCTACGGTGGGGGTACATTTTCGCCAGCAGTATTTACCTGATTTTTTCACCTTTATAGTTAGTTTCATCCATACTCATTATAAGAGTCAATACTGGTTTTCATTTACTAAAATGTCCCTGTAGGTCGCCTGATTTAAACCCATTGGAGTTTTTCCTCTGGGGTCATTTAAAGTCATGTGTACAAAAAAAACACAAAATTTGTAAGATTTAGGAGTCAATATCAGTCTCGAATTGCAAGAAATACAGTGGCTGCAAAATTTGTTGAGCAATTTCTTTGATATACCTATAGGTTACTGACAAGCTGTAAGAAATTTTTAGTTTAATTTAATGTAAAGATTACAATGAAAAAAGTGTTAGGAAAAACCTGCTTTGTTAATATTTTTTGGCATTTATTTGAAAACACGGTGTTCCACAAATTGTTATCAAACATACATACGGCTACAAAAATACGACCCCTCAAAAAATCGCTTGGTTGCCATTAATAAAATAGTCTGCCATCGAAATGCGTTGACATACAAAGGCAAAGAGTAAAATAGACATTGGAAAATAATTAGCAAAGCAACTTTTTTAATGAAACGAAGATTTTCTTACCTTATATCAATAGTAGAGGTTCATAATTCAAAATATACTTTTAGGGTTCTTTAAAGCGATGTTAACTAAATTTCTAGCAATCTTTTTGATTGCGATTTTCTTTCTGCATCTCCTTCAATAAATATTGGCCAAAGACCCTCCTGAGTGACTCAATCATCACTTTCACAATTGAGTTATCTACTACAATTTTATACGGAAATTACAAGAAATTAAAAAAGAACTTCATCTGCAATTATGGTTGTTTTTGTTCTGTTATACTAAAGATTTTTAATCGATTGTAATAATTGTTCAGGACACAATGTTGTGGAGGTTTGTGGTTTAGTGTATTGCAGAGAATTTTTGAAATCATTTGTGGTCACACGCTTACTGTTTTGCAATTAATTTACAGAACATTATATGTTACATAGTGTCGTTCAATATGCTGGTACTTAGTTGGCTGCTAAGACTTCTGTCTGTAAGGGTGTAATTGCTACTCAAATAGTTTAATGATTCATTTATTTGTTCAATTTAACATTTAAAACAAGTTTACACAACACGTTTTAACAAATATAAGGATATATAAGTAACAATTTATTAATTCCTGCGAAAATTATTTTGTTGTTCACAAAGACAGCAAACAAAAAGTTATTATTTCTTTTCTATTCATTATGTTACTTCTATGGTTCAGACATAAATATATCATTTCATTACAATTCGACAGGCTGACAATGGATGACTTGCCATTCATACACACGCATTACTTGTTATTTTAACATTTTAACATATTTCACCACACTTGTTCTTTAATACTCTGGGCGACTCTAGCTCTCATTCAATTCAAATCTCCGCCTCAAATTTTGAAAGCCATCTGTTGTGCACTACAAACGTCACGTATGGGGCGGACTAAATTTCAAACTAACTCAATATGCGTCCTTAAATAGCGTCGAAACTTTTAAATGCTATTGTTCGATGTATTTTGCAACGGTCGTTAGAGATATGGTTTTGCTTAGGTTATAAGGCACGTAAACTGAATAAATCGTTTAAAAGACCAAACGAAAGTGGCCAAGATATATGGGTTAATTACATGCGGAAGCGTGATAGTGGAAAATTGCTAGCCAGTTAATTTTACTTGAAACAAGAAGAGACCTTCATTCTTTATTATGTGGGCATGATTTGGGACCTTATGCAAGCGGTATTGTAAAAGATTAGTTAAGATATGGAACAAGCCAGATTAGTTGGCAAATTAATAGCTTTTGCGTTGGTTCATGTATTAGTAGAAAACATGTGAACATGCAAAGGGTGCCGGACGACCAGTAACTCTCACTATTCAGGAAAATGTTAATCGTGTACATGACATGGTAATGGCAGATAGGCGAATGACCATTCGTCAGATAGCTGAAATTACAGACTTTTCATGTGGCACAACAGAAAAGATATTAACAGATATTTTAGGTCTTAAAGAGTTATCTGCTCGCTGGATCCCTAGAATGTTGACGCCTGATCAGAAGCGTTCGAGAGTCCTGCATTCCGAAGCCAGTCTGGCAAAGTTTTCAGCAAATCAAGATGAGTTTCTCTCTCGATTTGCACCACTTTGACCCAGAGTCAAATCAACAAAGTATGGAGTGGCATCACTCCACTATGCAAATTTCGAGTTGTGCCCTTTACTAGTAAAATTATGGCCACAATTTTTTTGGATGCGGACGGAATTTTAATGGTTGATTTTTTGAAACGCGGACACACAACAACAGGTTTTTACTATGCCAACTTCATTTCAAAATTGCACGAGCGCATCAAAGAAAAAATGAGGGGAAAATTGAATAAAGGGATTTTGTTCCATCAGGACAACGCTCCTGTAAACCAAAGCCATATTGCAATGAATGCTATTCACGACTCAGGATTTGAATTGCACGAACACCCTGCGTATTTACCAGACCTAGCTCTCAGCGAATACTTCTTATTTCCAAAATTGAAAGAATATCTACGTGGGACCAGATATGACGATGATTATCAAGTGATGACTGGTTAGAGGACCAACTATAAGAATTCTTTCCTAGAAGTATCAGAGCATTGGAACATCGTTGGACCAAATGCATCGAAGTTCAACGAGACTATGTCGAAAAATAAATATATAATTATTTTCATGTTTTGTGTCTTTCTATATCAGGGACCATAATCAATGATCTTCCCTCGTATGTTTTCTAAAACGTATTTTATTATTCTGAAATTGAATTTTTTAATCATATGTTTATACACATTTACGTGTAAGATGTTTCGTTTTAATTTACAAACCACAAACCAAGTTAGTTTGAAATAATATTCTGATTTAAAAAATCACCACTCCGGCATTATCTAGTTATATTTATACTTTGGAACCATGTAGATGTTTACGTTCTAGTAAATAATAAATCCGATGCTACCGATTACTTTAGTATAACTGTCTAATTAGCAGCAAAATATTGAATATTGAGAACCAACACTGACTTAAGTGACTTAAATAAAAGGTAGTTTCATTGCTTACCTAATACTTTGGACTGGAAGGATAGACTTGGTACTTGGTGGCACTGAAATAAAAAGAAAAATTAATGAAAATAATAATGATATTTTGTCTATCCCTCCCTTTCACATTACATTAAAGAATATTTATAATATATTTATAAAGGGTGTTACTAAATTAGCGTGCAACAATTTAACCATAGATTCTATGACTAAAAATTAGATTTTTTTTCATATAAACATACAAGGTGTCAATGAGTCATAAGACCAAGAACTTTTTTGTTTTGTTTTTGTCATAAGTTTTCATACAGACGGATCAAGAAGTATCTGTTACTTAGATAACGAGTTTCTTTGACCATTTGTATATTCATTGAAGTATTTAACTGTTAAAAGGGAAATCAACGCAGATATCCAAACAGAAGGGCAGCTAGGAAAACGTATATTTTCTACAGTAGATAGAAACTTAATGGAAGCAGTTTTTTAAAGACTTCTTAGTCAAGGAAGACCACAGACAATATTTAATTTGGAAATCGCTTAAATCCTTTTGAAAACGATCCTAGAACGAGCCTGAGAGCAGAAGAAAGAATAACTAACATACCAAAGACAATAGTAATAGTAGTCTGATATTTATTTCTTGAAAATTAATAATAGTTCATATTTGATACACACAATATTGTGGACTGACGAACCAACATTTCATAGAGATGGCGTAGTAAATTTACATAACAACCATCATTGGTCAAGGAAAACCCTTTTCTAGTCCGACGTTGAAATTTTCAGCGTCGGTTTTGGAAATCGTTTAATAGGACCAGTTAAGTTACTTAATCGACTTAATGCAGGCTGATACGTGGAATTTCTAGAAAACACATTAGTGGAGCTTTTAGAAGATGTGTCTCTTGAAATTAGGCATGACGGTGCTCCAGCACATATCGGGAGAAATATGCACAATGGATTTAAATCACAAATGCTATTAATTAACTTGTCAAATACTGCTATTGCAAATCTGATATTATTCAGTCAATGAAAGTATTAAAATGCAAACTATTTTTTTACACATTCAACAGCTTGTGAAATTTGAAGGTTACACTACGATTGTGCAAAGATCGTTACACAGGCATATGATAAAAATTTGCCGCGGTTTGGCTGTGGAAAACAATAGGTGTGAAATATAAAATCATTCGAGACATGTAAAAACTGAAAGCAATCTGTGATGATACAATTTGTAATGCAACAGACATGCTAAATTTATAGTAGCAATTTCATCGACTCGACCAGTACAGAAGGATTTGAAGGATGCTAATTATTATGCTGTAATAAATTCAGCATTCTTGCTTTACGAGTTACTATAATAAAAATTTATTCCCATAAACAGGTATTACTGGGTGTTCTTGACATAGGTCAGTGTATTATCTTTAAAGAAATAGGCAAATTTTTTCGTATTTAGTCCATTTCATAGTAAGTGAATGTGGTATTATTTTTTTATCTTGCAGTTATTTAAACTTGGAAATAAAATTAATTCGTTTATGTTAGATTAAACATAATCGGACGTTTTGAGTTTTTTGGTACTTAACTCCTTTAAATTAGAACATACAATCGTCATTTATTGAGAAAATATATACTTAAAGCTTTATAAAATTGATACAATACTAAATATGATTACATAATATTAATATAGCAAATATCTAAGAAATTTTACGTGTTGACATTTTTTTAAGATATCATTTTCATTTCCAACTCAGTACTATAAGCCACTTTATCTTAGATAAACATCACAAATAGCTATTTTGGAAGTCATCAGAAATAGGCTCTTCGTTATCCTCGTTTCTTAAACAGACAAGATTCTTCCATTGTTAGTTAATAGAACAATAATCAGAGCATGTTTAACCAGCACGCAGTCTGAAATTGTTGGCATCCCGTTGTGCCAACCACTTAAATTCGATTAATTAGCAATTCTCACCGCTAAATTAATCAATTACTTGTACCTACAGACCAATTAGATAGTGAAACGAATGCCCAAATGGAACGCGGGAAAAGTACAGGTGCATTTACTAAAACGTGTTAATGGCTCAAAAAGGAGATTAAATAGATGGAGATAATAGTATAAATGTAAATAGTTATTCAGTTTACATCGATCTACCAGTCTGGGACCCCACACCTTTGAATCATCGTATCGAACAGTGGGATACCAATCAATGGTTTATAATAGTAGGTTAGTCAGCCAGCTCGTTCATGCTTTTTGTACCTCTTGAATTTGGATTGAGAGCCGACGCAAAAAACTGGGTGAAACTATAGTTCGCAGCATGACTCTAATAAACGATCTCGAGCTGAATGCCGAAGGCGGGTTTTCTCTCGACGACTTTTGAAGAGCAAATCATCGACTATTTTTACGCCCACAACTCGGTGGAGAGGTTGAGAATTGAATATTACTTTTAATTATTATTGAAAGATTCGCGTTATATTACTTCTAGATCGTAGCCTAGTCATTCTGTTTAGTGAGTGATGCAAAAGAGTTGAACAAAATGGATTTACATATTTCCTAATCTGTAAAATTAATTTCACATTATTATTAAATCATAATCCGGATAAATTCCCAAGATATGGAAAGAAACAATGGATATGGAAGTCACTCCGCAAAAGTGAGGTGAGGATAATTATGCACCAGTCCAGGCATTTAAGAACTCTTTCGCTCTACTGAAGATGACCACTTAGCTGACGAAATACGTATTTTGGGCTCTCTAAATCATTGTGGTTATGTTTTTTTTTCATTACAGTCTGATTATAATATTTTGAGTGCATGTTTGTATTGGTATTTTAAGCTTCTTAAACCTACTTGATTGTTAACGAAAAAGTGTTTTTCCGAATATTTTTTGTAACCCACAACTAATGGATCCTCAAAGAAATAAACGTAAATATTCGTTGTGTTCCTACCTCCAAGGCCAGACGTCAATCGACGACCGTAGCGAATTGAAAATGCGCGCAGAAAATTGCTCATCCAAAGTTCATTAGCAAAGGTTGTGCGTCAAGGAATTTAAGGAAAACAAAAGAGTTTCTCACACAATTAGGGACGAAGTCCCAGCGGGTCGCTCTTTATAGCAATCAAACTGAATAGCATGCGATTTTTTCAGTGAAACGTGAAAGTTGCTGTTTCATGGTTGTCTTTACTAAATTATGTGAGGTGATAAAAGGATTTTCTTGTTATAAATATTTTTAATAGTACTACTTTGCATAGTACATAGACTGCTTTTTTCTGATTTTGGTCTTCTTTTGCCACATGTTATTTGGAGTATTCTAAATATACATCAGCTTTCTCGTTACCACAATGCAGATTAATTCTTTGGAATTGATATATGCATTACACAAATCTGTGCTAGAATGGTTTACTCAGGCTAAAAAGACAAAAAGAAAAGATTAGGAAGGCAAGCAAAATTGATCCCAATGTAACAAATTTATACCCGCATACCTAAGAAGTAAAATAAGGTATATATCAAAAGTGCAATCTTGGATTATGATAATAACGTAAAGAATTATATGCTAGGGAACACCAATAAATTTTTGTCTTTTGCTAAAAACAGTTAAAGTAAATTGACATATGTGGCGGTGTGGTTTGTGTGGTAATATAAATTTACAAAACAAATACTATATAATGCAACAGAGAACAGAGACAATGCATTGTGTGATAAGAAGAACGAAGTAAAAAGAATTTAAGCTATATTTAAATCAAAAAAAGTTTTGGAATGATTGCTTTCTATTATAATAAATATAATATAAAATATAAACTGCTTTATTTAGATGATTTTTGCAGCTGCTTAAAGCAGGTTTAGCAAATCGTCAGCTGTCAGCTCCTGATGAAACTTAAACAGTGCAAAAAACAACGTTAGAATAAAACAAAAAAGAACACCTAAGGTTAGACAATCAAAGTTAATGCATTTTGTTGTGGTGGGAACCGGCTATAATATGCAAATGAGTTTCTTCTTCCAGTTATTTTTGTTAGCTTACTTCATTAGATAAATAGCTTACGTAATGCTTTTACTTCTTGACGTTTGTTTGCACATTAGAATTAGCCAGATGGTTGCTCGTATAAAGTTGCCTCTTTGCTATAATCATCGTTATAATAGATATTAATTGAAAAGCTATTCTATTTTTTATGTTTAGGAGGTGTAACCATAAAAATGTATTATGCATGCATGACAAGTGTACAAACAGATCGAAATTCCATTAAGAGAGTGTAGTAATCGCATCAGCAAGAGTATAATATTTCATGCGACTGTTAAAAGTGGTTAACACGGAAAATCTAACATCGACACATACCTTCTATTTCACAATTTTTACGTGCCGTATCTACAAGCGTTTATGGTTGTAATTGTGGTCTGGAATTTCATAGGCGGGTCGTGAAAAGCAAAACAGTCATGATTTTCGCATTAAAGCGTGAGCTGGTAGATTTAAGGACACACTGTTAATAAAACTAATATCGCTTAATGATGCAAACGTGGGACGTTTTATAAGAGGTTAGTTAATAGCTTTTGTAAGCAGGCTAAACAAACAACTCATCTACTATAAGTAGCTGATGTAGTTTATATATACTTACAGGGTGATTCATATTCATTTCCTTTTAATAAGCCCCAGAATTTTTGAAAACTCAGTCTTTTCTGAGTTTTCTGAGTAGGTGTTATTCGTTAATTTGTTACCACTGTTCTTGACTTGAAATCTGCTACCACTGTTTGATATTTCTATTTTTTAAGCTTATTCATGTTTTATATTTATGTTCCAAAGAACGACCTAAACTTCTCCCTATGTTTTACCATCCAAAGAATGTCATTCCCTTTCTAACGAAACGTTACTAACCTTTCAGTAAACACGTTAGTGCTTTAAGCTCTCTGCTAAATGATTTTCTCACACTAACGTGATGACTCGCGAAGATCTTCAGATATGACGTAACCTTTCTCTTTTCACCGCCGGGCTGCTTCTTTTTTCACATGGTTATGCAATCCAGATTATCGCAAGCGTTGGCAAACTCATTTTTATTCATGTCTCGCGCTCCGGTTTCTTGTAAACTATCCGAGTGCCAGTTGCATATGTGTTAGGCAGGTAATGAAATTGCCAATTGATGAAGCTAACCATTCAAGGGAATTTTGCAATTGGTATGTGTCCGAGTTTCTGTATTACAAAGACCGCGTATGTATGGTAAATATCTGTTTGGACATTTACTTGTTTCGTGTATTTATGAAATAAATTAAATTTTTATATGACAGCAAAAATCACTAATTTCCATGATCATTTACGAGAGCATATTGAAATGTATGTACTATATAAAATTCAGCATTCTCCCTTAATTAAAATGTCAAATGTTGGATTAAAATTGTAAATACTGACTAATTTTCCGAGTACCTTATTCGGCCATATTTTTATAACAATTTTGACTCTCATATATAGAGATGCATTTTATAGCAATGCAATCCTCAGCTATCGAACCCGTACTTCTAACAATACAGGATGTTTCACGAATGATAATGACCCTGACGAAATTAAAAATGCAACCCAAAAAAACATTCTCATAGCCAATGTGGATGGCTATGCGCTATGGTTCCTGTCACTGTATTTATTAAAAATCAAAATGTATTCAAATGATGAAAAAACAGATATGATTTTGATTTATGGTGAATGCAGGAAAAATGCTTCCGCGCTGCCCGTTTATACAGACAACGTTTTCCAAATAGAAGAGCTCCTACCGATACAATTTCAAGAGACTCGAATTAACTTTAAGGACAAACTGGCCACCACTGAAAATGTCAAGCGAAAGAACAGCAACAAGCCCTGACAATGAAATTAGAGTATTGGAAATGATTGACGAAAATCCTCATATTAGTCAAAGAGTAGTCTCAAGAGCAACCGGTATTATTATTATTAGTAAATATAAAAATTAAAGAAAGAATCGCCTTTTTTAAATTAAAATTCTAGTTGTCCGGTGTCAGGGAATATTTAATAAAAGTTCAGTATTTCTGAAAAAAAATGTTTCATACTCATTTCGACACGAAAAGTGATCTTACATCATTTCATATTTACAATGTAATCGCTACACATCTCCGTCTGATTCTAAACATCTTTAACCTTTACACCTCGAATACGATTCCCCTGCTAAATATCTTGCGATGAATTGGTAATTACTAACCTTTAAATCCTCTTCATATCGAGATATCAACGTTGTAGCCTTTTAGTCCGGTGGCATCCGCACCCAAAGATTCTTATGCTACCCCACAACAATAACTTGCTTATGCATACCTTTACGGTAACGGCGTAGGCACGTCAGAATATGCACAGCATACGTAACGACATTGAATGAAATGCGGTATAATAAGCCTGGGCCGTCCCAGTCGTAGTGTAACCCGTCGGCCTTCCTTGCTGCAGATCTCAGATATAGAGAACCTGGTCGAGGCCTTACTGATGGCAGTCATTTTTTAGAAGCAACAAGTGGACTGCATGGGGTAAAATTGGCATTTTCGAACAACCCAGTCATTTGTAATGGACACAAATTCATCAAAGATTTTGTTCAGCCGTTGTGCTTCATTGAAATATCAAGTAGGTATTATGAAGACTGTTTTTTGGCAACATTCGATGAGTCTTACTCACTTTTCTACAAAAACCAAATAATTGTTTATACAGTAAGGGAGGTTTCACAGAGTCATGTAATTTTTACTAGCGACACAGATATTGGTCATCCTGTTAGAGTTGAGAATATTTTATTATCAGATCATAGACTGATCATAGAATGACCAAATTTCAGTTTTGAATCATTCAGGCTTTTATAGTTTTTTATGTAATGATTGCAATTCAGTTTATATTGGACAAACCGGAAGATCCTTTTTAACTAGAGGTAAAGAACATTTGAAACAATTTGAAAAGTATAAAAATACAGATATTGTTACAACAAATTCTTCGTTAGCCAACCATTTATTAGTAAATAAACACACTGCCACTCTAGACAATCTAAATTCATTACATTTGTGTAGTAAATCATCTAAATTAAATTATTTGGAAATTTTAGAGATTTATAAAATTATTAACGAACAAAATTTTACTATTCTAAATGATTTTTGTAATTTCAATTGTCCTATTCTAAATTCTTTGTTTGATCTAAATTAATGTTTCGTTTGAGTTACGGGCATGTGGTTTGCATTTCAGTTTGTAGTCAAGTTTGCTTGTTTCTGATTTTTGACTTTGCCAAACTGTTAGTTTCCTTTTAATTTTTGTACTGACGATGGCTAACATGTAGCCGAAAGCGCTTTACAATTGTAAAAATAAAGTGGAAGTTCACTTTAAGAATAATTTTCTTTAGAAGAATTAATTAATAACTCCACTTAGAGAAGATGGATCAGTTTTCAATTTTTTTCATTAGAAATATAAAAAAGTGTAGATTGTTTGTTAAACGAATTAAAATATATTTAGGTACTGTTAAAATTAGTGAGTCTCTAAGGCGTCCAACATTGTAACCTTTTTTGAAGTATTATCCAAGCTGCTTGAACTTGGTTCTGAAAAGTTTAAGGTTTCGCCCATTAAACAATTTTCATATTTGCGGTAAATTGTAACTCCCCAATAACTTAACATCTTATAAAGAAGTTGTCCTTTACAATTAAATGACTCAGTGCTGACTACATAGGCAAAGTATGTGCCATTTTATCAAAATTCTTTTTAATTTTAACGATCAGCAATACAAGAAATTGTTTATTGTTTTTTGAATAGGCACGCCAGGAACKCAATTGATGCAAATATGATTCACAGCGATTAAAGCTGGCGCTCGTAGGTTTATAGGCGTTTATAATAACGTTAATAACGGTGACAATTGAGCAACTGCTTGAAGGTGTGTGTGTGTGTGTGTGTGTGGMAATGAATAACTGCATTATAAATTGCGGATTTCAATCAACAGTTAGGTACACAAAGCAGGCGACGGAATTTGGTACGGAACATGTGGTTGTACACGGTTGCTTTGTACTGTAAAGTGGAATAGCACGTCAGAAGTATTTGAGAGATTCAATGTGGTGGATAAAAAATAAATAATAGTTTGGCTTTATAATCAATCAGACTGTAATTCCTATTTCAAAAGTAGTGTTCTCAATAATAAATACATAATTCGTGCATTATTCAGTGATATTAAATTCGACAGAGGTTGGTGATCTTCAGMTACAGTACGATACAATGCATTTTTAAMTTTTGCAGCCATTAGTATTTWTTTTGCAACAAATTCAGTGTTAAAAACAGATCWGTACTACATTTTTTTGTTTTCACACTAATTTCGATTTCTAATTTTTTGGCAATTTCAATAAATCTCTTTACCTTGTTTTCTATTTGTATTTTCGAATTTTTTATTTATTTCAGTGGTAGTTTTTGAGTGTAATTCAAGCAATGCAATCGCCGTTTTTTTTTGTATTKTTTGTTTTTGAGTGGGTTCGTAAATTTCAAGATACTGCATATGTGAAGTGCAGTTAGTTAAAAACTAATCCAGGCCTTGGGCTTATCTAGGACTACTTTTCTAAGAATTTTACACAAGGTTCTCAATTTTCATCCTTACAAAATCCAGATTGTCCAAGCATTGAAAGCAACATATTTTCCTGTTCGCCTACACTTTGCTGAAACTATGCTGCAGCATGAACTTAATCTTCTCAATTTATGGATGGCTGATGCAACACATTTCGATTTATCTGACTATACCATTAGACAAAACAGCCTTTATTGGGCTCTGAAACGTCCACAATAAAAACTTCATCAACACCCCCTACACAGCCCCAAGGTAACAGTAACAGCGGAATATCTTCAATAGGAATCATAGGACCCCATTTATTTGAGGATCATAATCAATTTATTAAAAGTCAAAATGTATTCAAATGATGAAAAAACAGATATGATTTTGATTTATGGTGAATGCAAGAAAATGCTTCCGCTACTGCCCGTTTATATAGACGTTTTCCAAATAGAAGAGCTCCTGCCGATGCAATTTTCAAGAGACTTGAATTAACTTTAAGGACAAACTGGCCGCAACTGAAAAAGTCAAGAGAAAGAACAGCAACAGGCCCTGACAATGAAATTAGAGTATTGGAAATGATTGACGAAAATCCTCATATTATTCAAAGGGTAGTCTCAAGATCAACCGGTATTAGTCTGTCTTCAGTACACCGAATAATTAAAGGCAATAAATTTCATCCGTATCACTTGCAATTGGTTCAGGCCTTAAAGGAGACAGATTATCCTAAAAGACTGACTTTTTGTAACACTAAAATTTGAATGTAAGATTTTATGACAGCTTTTACCTCTCAGGTGAAGCAAGATTTTCTAATAATGGTGGAGTTAACAAACATAGCATGCAATATTATGCGCAAGAAAATCCACGTTGGATTCGAGAAGGACATTTTCAAACTATCTACTCGACGAATGTCTGGTGCGGAATATTGGGGAATCAAATTGTTGGGCCTTATTTTTTCGCGATAGTTTAAACGGCAATACTTATCTATTTTTTTTAAGAAACATTTTACCGGTACTTCTCCAAAATGTAAATTCACAAGTAAGACAGGATCTATGGTTCCAACAAGATGGGACACCTGCGCATTATCATAGAACAGTGCGAAATCATCTTGATTTGGTTTTGCCTAACCGATGGATAGGAAGAGGTTCAATTAATCCTTGCCCACCGAGAAGCCCGGACCTTACTCCTTTGGATTTTTTCTGTGGGGAATGGTAAAAGAGCCAGTACATCAAACACCAATTAAAAATGTAGAACATTTAGAAAAACGTGATGCATATAGATCCATCACTCCAGAAATGTTAATGCATGTTAAAAGATCGTTTGGGCACGAATTCAAGCTTGTGAAAACAGCGGAGGGTGACATTTTGAGCATTTATTATTAATGTTATTGAATAAACATTTTTCAAAAATAAAATTGGTTCTACAATACCGAATTTACTTAAAGCAAATGATTGAAGTTTATGTCAAAATTTACGAATTTATACAGCTCTCTTCGTTTCATATTTTTTAAGACTATGAACAATTATTAATGTTACCTCTGCAAATGTATTTTAGGTTGCATTTTTAACTTCGTCAGGGTCATTATCATTCGTGAAACAGCCTATATAAAAAGCAAGGTGTTCATTGACAAATCACGCGATATTCGCATAGTTTTTATGAAATAAAAATGGCACACCTTTATCTTGTTCCCGCTCCCATGCTTCAACTATTATAGTTGTAGAAGAGTTCGCTTCTTTTAGTCAAAATGCAAGAAAATTTTATGCATCMAACTTATATATTACATGAAATCTGTGACTACAACTAAATTATCTCGTATCCTTTATCGAATCGTAGKCCCGCAACACAAGTTTCCACGTTTCCTACAAGCTTTTGTTAACGAACAAAACATGTACGCAATAAATTATATCGTTGTATACCGACTTTCTTTCATGCCAGCCACTATCAATTCTCTTCTTGACAGTGGTATCGCTGTACGAAACCAACTTTCGAGGCGAGTTACCACCATGAATAATTACACGTTAAACAAATAAAAAAAAGATGGATTATGTGTCATAATAATGGCTGCTAGAAACTAATCTCCAGCGGTGTATTGTGTAGGATGCTCTCATCCTTGACATGCTTTCTTCTTTTGGGGCATAATGAATGGAAGTTAGGAACAAGTTTTTGTGGCTAAAATCGTTCGTGAAAAAACTGAATTTTTGAAAACGACATGTCTAAGAAAAAGCTGCGTTTTGGTAACGTGTGCAACATAAGTTTTGAGACAAATTTCTTAGCTAATTTTCATCATTTCGAAAACATTGATGCTAGTTACCATCGCCTGGCATTTGTTTGAGTAAGCTTTGAAATCATAAATATTGATAAATATTTCAAGACGAAATATTTCCCGTGCAACTATTTACCAAACAATTCAGGAATGTGGGGAAGGAATACCTTGTGTAAACCTGCCAAAAAGCGGAAGGCATCGGCTTTTGTCTGATATCAGAGCACACAGATTAAGAAAAAGTGCAAAAGAAAAACAATTGAAGATAATTTTTCAAAAGATTCTGGAAATCGATGTTGCTACCATCCAGTCACTTCTCGGGGTCGACAAGTTGAAAAAAGTAATTGCTATTAATTTGCTCAATTGTTTATATAAAATTACCGGACCGAAATTACAAATGATACAGAGTCGGTTTGAATCGGATTAATCTAGTAGAATTAAGATAATATTTTGTCGGATAAATCGCTGTCTCTTGAAAACACTGACAAAAAATTAATATTCTGACGTTTCGATTACACCTGTAATCTTTGTCAAAGACGAAGAACCTCAAAATTTGCCTGACACAAGTTCAAACAAAATTTTGAAAAAAATAAACAAATCACCAAGGATACGAGACGTCATAGAAACAACGTGCCAACCTGATAAAAAGGAACCTAACGACGAAAAAGCAACTACCTACCTACTAGATATACACGAACTACTTGATAAAAGATAACTACAAAATAGCCTTCCAAATGTCACCTAACTCATAATTTCCACAATCCCTATTAAAATTATTAGTATTCCTACAAATTTCTATAGCTCCTTTTATTAGACGTTTGTGATAATATTTTTCTCTATGTAAAATTTTTGTTTTATCAAAATCAATCGTGTGTTTAGTCAAATATGAGTGTTCAGCTACGGAAGATTTATCTATCTGTTGCAACCTAGTAGCACGTATGTGTTCTTTCAAACGCGTACCTACTTTTCTTTTAGTTTGACCTATGTAACACATTCCGCAAGAACAAGTAATTTTGTAAACACCTTCACTCTCTAAACGTACTTTATCTTTAGTAGAACTTAAAATTTTATCATGTACTATCAACAACTAAAATATCGTGTTTTCTAAGCATCCTCTTTAATTTTTCCGAAAGGCCTTGTACATAAGGCAAACTCAACTTCAATTTACTTTGTCGTGGCTGAGAATTTACTTGATTTGGATGAGCACTTTTATTAAAAACTGACCAAATATTCTTACTACTATAACCATTTCTCACTAGCCCTGATTTAAGATGATATATTTCTTTTTGTACAGAACTTTCATCTGATATCCTTTGTGCTCTAACAAATAACGTCCTAATAAGACTATTCTTTTGAGAAGGAGGGTGGTGAGATGTGGCATGTAAATATCTGTCTGTGTGTGTTGGTTTTCTGTAAACCGTGTGTCTTAACTGCCCGGTGTTTGTTCTGTAAATTTGGACATCCAAGAAAGGTAAACTACCATTGCTTTCTAATTCCATAGTAAATTTTATGTCGGGATTTTGACTGTTCAAATGATTTAGAAACCTACCCAGCTCTTCTATACCGTGGGGCCAAATAACAAAAATGTCATCTACGTACCTATACCAACATTTTGGTTTAAGCTGAGAACTGTTTATCGCTACATGTTCAAAATTTTCCATAAACAAATTGGCTACTACAGGACTTAGAGGTGAACCCATTGCACAACCTGATTTTTGGTCATAAAAATTATCGTTCCATAAGAAATAAGTAGATTTTAAACAACGTTCGGATAATCTAGCTATCGTGTCACCTAAGGGATCGCTATTCAGCTTGGATTTGATGATATCTATCGTTTCAGGGATGGGTACTTTCGTAAATAAAGAAACCACGTCAAAACTAACCAAAATATCACCTTCTGAAATACTTAAACCTTTTAGAATATCAATAAAGTCTGAAGAATTTTTGATGAAACTACTGGTATTTCCTACATAAGGTTTTAAATAGTTGGCACAAAATTTTGCCAATCTGTAACAAAGACTGCCAATCGTATTGACTATGGGTCTTAATGGGACATTGGTCAGGCAAATTTTGACGTTCTTCGTCTTTGACAAAGATTACAGGTGTAATCGAAACGTCAGAAAATTAATTTTTTGTCATTGTTTTCAAGAGACAGCGATCTATCCGACAAAATATTATCTTAATATATGGACGCTGAAAGCATTCACCCTCGTATAATCTAGTAGAACTTTCTAGTATTTTTGTTATTCATCTAAGACTGGTAATGTTAGAAAACACTTTTGTGCTCTTTAATATAARTTTGCAAACTAATGCTACTACCTCTTATTCAAAATATGATGTATCCTACTTGCAAAATAAGGCATTTTAAAATTACATTATGAACATTCTGCTAAATGTATAAGACTTAAAAGAGTTATGTTATAAATTGTTTCAACGTCACTTAATATCGCTTTATTAAAATTCGTAATATTAATTTTAAAAAATCTGGTTACAAGACAAATTTTGAGCTGCGCCAGTGCTTTATGATCACTGAATGACCAGCTCCACATTCAAGGATTAACAAACACTCGTGTGGTCTCTCCACGTTTATTTGCTCGTCTCCAACCTTGGCACATTCAATTTACCTTTCGTCTTTTCAAATTGCCAACTACAGTAATTACCATAAGGCCATCATTTTTTCCGTTGGGTAATGCATGGCTTAAACTATTTCGTCGGTACAGCGCTTTAGTTAGGATTGTTTCTAAAATAATTGTGCATGACCCACGGGCAACTGCAAATACGCCAATTACTCCGTGGAACGCAGCCTCTCACATTCTATTGCGTAATCGAATGTTGAAACGGCCGCTGTGTGAAAAGTGGCCGTTTACACTTACGTTCTTCTCTCGATAGATGTAGTGGAACTGATGTGTGTATTCAATGAGCTATTCATTAACTATATCGATGGTCGATACCTAAACCACTAAAGTGCGGTCCCTGGCATTTGGTCTAACGATGTTTCAGTGCTCTGATTCCTCTAGAATTCCTCTCCGAATTCCGAAATTAAAGTCAGGATTGAAAAAATAAAAATACTCGTGGCTCTATTTTTATCGAAACTCTGCATGACAAACAACAACAGGTCTGGTAGGACAATCATATATTTATGAATTTCAGCAGCCTTCCAACGACCAACACCGAGAATATCGAACAGCAATGCCAACGGGTTTCCAAATTCCAACCTCCTAATTATGCGCCGGAGCGGTTTCCAAAACGACCGATATCCCAACAGCGGGTTAATAGTTTCGCGACCGGAGGCACACTTTTGGAAATTCGACGTAAACAACGTATTAATCGGTTTGACATTGAAACCGGTCCAACTTGGCGTTCTGTCGGTGAGAATCCCGCCGCAAAAAATCGTGACTTGATGTTGCACGTGGAATTTTATTGTTTCTCCGTTTGCCAGGTAACGTGGACGCGCAAAAAAGGAATCCTGTTCTGTTTTGATTGAAGTGTTTTTGATTTCGATCAGGAAAAGTACTCGAAAAGTAGAAATAATTGAGTTAGACCTGAATTACTGCGAGTAATAATAATAATAACAATGCATTTTTTACCCAACAGAGATTTCCATGTACAGGATAAAAATTTTCAGTAAATACGCAGCACACTCTATAATATACAACTGCTCAGTTACTACAAACGACAACAGCTTTTTCAGACTATCACAATTAATGTCACAATGTCCAAATATCATATTAAAGTTATTCCACATAACAAAAACAGGCGAGTTAACAAGCACATTGGTTCTAGCATTTGAACAATAAAAAGTGCCACCTTCCCGGGAACCAAGCCTAGGTACTCTTATATTAAATAATGCCAGTAAAGAAGGACGGWCAACATCGCCAAGAAATACTATAAATAAAAATTTTAAACTAGTGCGTGTCCTTCTAGCTTGCACAAAGCTAACGTCAAAACCTTTGCAACAAGAGTGTATGATTATATCCTCTATGCGGATAATAATTGTTTATACTCGATACGACAAAAACTTAAGAAATCGTCTCTGAATTTTCTCAGTTTCGTTTATGTGTACTTGATAATGGGGATATCATATCAAACTGCAGTAATCCAACCTGGAACGAACAAAACTAAAATATAAAGATTTCAGTACACTAATATTATTAAACGATGCTGAGTTGCAAATAATAAAACTTAGAGCTTTATAGGCAGCTTTTACCGTTGAGTCTATGTGTAACCAGTAAAAGATAATTTACAATCATAACTCACACCAAGATCTATAACGCTGTAGCAGCGCACCAACTCGACTGCTTCAATTGTGTAATTAAATATTAAAGCTTGCCTTCTAAGGGTAAAAGTGCAAACCTTACACTTGTCAATATTAAGAGCTAATATATTCACAGCACACCATCTAGCCACACGATTAACCTGCCCTTGCAGTACTAAACTGTCATCCTCGCCGGATAACTCAGAAAACAATTTCAGGTCATCCGCTAAAAACAGATGATTAGATTCTAACGAAAGTGATAGATCATTTATAAACATAATAAACAAGAATGGCCCCAATTTAGACCCCTGATGAACTCCGGAGGTTGCTAAAAAGTTGCATGATTTAAAACCGTTATATGTAACATATAATTTACGTTGAGTGAGATATGATTTTACTAGTTGAACGAGATAATCACTCAATCCAAGCTACTCTAGTTTATTAAGTAGAACACAATGGTCCCCCCTGTTGGAGGCCTTCGAGAAGTCAGTATATACTGCATCAACTTGACCTTTATTATCTATAATATTTGCAGTAGACTGCATAAACTGTGCTAAGTTAGTTACAGTAGAACGTTTTGGATAGAATCCATGTTGGTTAGGTGAAATGCGATGCTTAATTTCATTAAAAATTATATTGTGCAATAACATCTCAAAAACCTACGCAAAATTTGATAAAATTGCAATGGGGCTATAATTGTTTAGGTCAGAGGGCTTGCCGCTCTTTAAAGCAGGACACACTCTTGTAATTTCTTGTATTACTAATCGTGTCAGGTTTTAAAATCTCGGTAGTATATTTATTTTGATTTGAGGAGGATTTGTAAAGTTTTTTTGATGTTTGGGTTTCCAGATGAGCGAAAATGAAGACAGTCTACCTCCAATGAGAAAGAAGAGGCTGCCTCAAAAGTAAAAAAATATAAATTTTGGGTTTAAATTAGTAGACTTTAGAGGTGTTTAAATATTTGGCACTAGTTCAGTTAAACAAAATACCAAAATTACGTAGGATGCTTTGATATTTGAGTTGGTGGTCACCTCTAAACAGAGATTTGAGTAGGAAACGAAGATGACTCATTCATACGTTATTTACCGGCAGTGTATTGAAAACATATACAACCCGTGCACACATAAACAATTGCAACACATGCATGCCTAATTAAAATATCGACTTACGTAACAACAAAGTAGGCACAGAGGTACACACTTAGGAATGGAATATTGACATGTTGAAGTACAAGGTACTACTAAATTCACAAAGGAGGGTAGACACCCTAAGTTTGAACAGGGGCGCCATAGTCATTAAATCCATTGATTCAACATTATAGGTCGAATGACTAATTGTTTTGTGTGGACGCTCCCGATAGAAAGGGTAAAGCTGTAAACACGCAGAATATTATGGACAAATTATAATTGTTACCCACACATATAGAGTGCCGAAACTAGTTACCTTTTAGGCATTTAAAAATGTTATAGATAAATTTTGTACACTACAATTATATATAGGCATGTTTTTATAGGAAGCAAAACGACGCAATTTTTTATTTATAATTTCCAGTATGTTCCAATCAGATTGCTTGCCCATATTTTTTTGGTATTCGTATTATGTACGTCTTGTGTGCTACGCTCAGCAAAATAACTTCCATTCTTAAACGCAAAAGTATTTTTTCGAAAACTGCAATAAAATGTAATAATTGTATGCATAACAATTTAATTTATATTTGAAATCCTTTAAACTACTGTTTGAATCAAGACATTTTAGGTGCAGTGGCGTTGCCTATCATAACGATTGAATCCTAATAAACACTGTTTGTCAGAAAAAGTATTTTCAGGATTATAATATATTGTAATTATTCATATTCTAAAGCTAATCAATCTAATACTATATTTGAATAGCAAATCAGTTGAATATCGTTCAAAAACTCCAGAGTTCTAACAAAAGAGGAAATTGAGAGATTTTTACAAGAGGTACCTGATAGTAGATTTCTGCTAGAAAAGGTAATACGAATTAATATAAATCTATTCACTTATCTAATCTGAGCAACTTTTCAGGTCATTTTAATTATTGGTGTTTGTGGAACTTCGAGAAGAGATGAGCTACTGAAAATAACGACAGATGATGTAGAAGACAAAAATTCAATTATTATTATTATAAGAAATAAGAATTCCTGATTCCAAAACTCATACTCCGAGATGTTTTGTGATTTCAATTCCAGACCAAATGAAAATATGCCACAAATACTGTGCTTTACGTCCGGCAATTAATACAAGTGGAAATTTTTTTGTAAAATACCTATGTCAAAGAAACATGTGTTATCCAAGTAGAACTAAAAGCTACGATAATAGTAGCATAAATTTAACCCACTGCAAATATCGGTACCTTCAATTTATATAGTGTAAAATAAATTGTAATAGTCTCGTCACTGTTTTTATACAGGATGTTTCACGAATGTTAATGAACCTGAAATTAAAAATGCAGCCCAAAATACATTTGCAGATGTAACGTTGATAATAAATTGTTCATCGTCTTAATAAATATAAAACGTAGAGAGCTGTATAAATTCGTAAATTTTGACATAAACTTCAATCATTTGGTTTAAGTAAATTCGGTATTGTAAAACAAATGTTATCTTTGAAAAATATTTATTCAATAACATTAATTTAATAAATGCTCAAAATGTCGCCCTCKGCTGTTTTCACAAGCTTGAATTCGCGCCCAAAACGATCATTTAACATGCGTAAACATTTCTGGAGTGATGGATCTACATGCATCACGTATTTTATTTTCTGAATGTTCTACACTTTCAATTGGTGTTTGGTATACTTGCTCTTTTACCATTCCCCACAGAAAAAAATCCAAAGGAGTAAGGTCCGGGCTTCTCGGTGGCCAAAGATTAATTGAACCTCTTCCTATTCATCGGTTAGGCAAAACCAGATCAAGATGATTTCGCACTATTCTGTGATAATGCGCAGGTGCCCCATCTTGTTGGAACCATAGATCTTGTCTTACTTGTAAATTTACATTTTGGAGCAGTACCGGTAAAATGTTTCTTAAAAAAATTAGATAAGTATTGCCGTTTAAACTATCGCGAAAAAATAAGGCCCAACAATTTGATTCCCCGATATTCCGCGCCAGACATTCGTCGAGTAGATAGTTTGAAAATGTCCTTCTCGAATCCAACGTGGATTTTGTTGCCCATATAAATGCATGTTATGTTTGTTAACTCCACCATTATTAGAAAATCTTGCTTCACCTCAGAGGTAAAAGCTGTCATAAAATCTCACATTCAAATTTTGGTGTTACAAAAAGCCAGTCTTTTAGGATAATCTGTCTTCTTCAAGGCCTGAACCAATTGCAAGTGATACGGATGAAATTGATTGCTCCTAATTATTCGGTGTACTGAAGACAGACTAATACCGGTTGATCTTGAGACTACCCTTTGACTAATATGAGGATTTTCGTCAATCATTTCCAATACTCTAATTTCATTGTCAGGGCCTGTTGCTGTTGTTTCTCTTGACTTTTTCAGTGGTGGCCAGTTTGTCCTTAAAGTTAATTCGAGTCTCTTGAAAAATTGTATCTGCAGGAGCTCTTTTATTTGGTAAACGTTGTCTGTATAAACGGGCAGCAGCGGAATTTTTCTTGCATTCGCCATAAATCAAAATCATATCGGTTTTTTCATCATTTGAATACACTTTTAATAAATACAGTGACAGGAACCATAGCGCATAGCCGTCATGGATTCCCGATTTATTATTAAAATAATACCATTATGTAAAATAACCACATTGGCTATGAGAACTATTTTGGGTTGCATTTTTAATTTTGTCAGGGTCATTATCATTCGTGAAACATCCTGTATAAAACGAAAATGTCAGCTGTTGGTAACATTTTCGAAAAATAATATTATGAAATGGTAACTAACGTATTATACTATAACTAAGATATTACGAAGTTTAAGAAACCTTCAATGATTGAAATGCTACATACAAAATATGCCCTGGGACCTATAATTTTAATGTTAACCAATCATTTAATCTAAATAAACCCTTGCGAACCTCCTTAAAATATCAAATTATCAACAAAACACTTTCAAATCAGCTATGCCGCAACAACGCCTGCTGCTGTTGCAGTTTCAGCACAGCGACGCGTGAATGCCATAAAGTGAATCTAATATCCTTGAAGTATGTTCTTGAAGTGATCCACGGCTCTGTCAATCGATACGTAGGAATCACATTACAATCTTGGACGAGTTCATCCTTGATTGACATTCATAAGTGTACAAGATTGAAACGTCCCCTCATTTTTTGCTTATAATCTCGAAACTCACCTCTCCAAATCGTCTTCCTGCGTTATTCCAAAACAGTTCCGTTTTCAAAYCGCGATCMTATCACCTCATCACAACGTTTTTCTTTTTCGTCGCACCTCCTCTATGGWCGTTATACTATACGCTTCGGATGCGAATCGTAAACTAGCGAGCAAAAGTTGCCGAGGTTGTGCCCACGAGCTAAGAAACTTTCCAAGAGTGGGGCGTTACACCTGTCCTGCTGCGGCGCTATCTTATACGGCTTCGCGTTTCCTGCTGGAGGCCTGGAGGAGATGATCCCGCACGCGATGCGCTGATGGGTTCGTCGCGGCATTGCTAGTTGAAATCTCCCGAATTTACACACGGATTATAACTCACGCCTTTGTTTCCTCCCTATGGGACAATTTCAGGAACTCTTGAAAACGAAATAGAATAGCTACCTTAGTACTATTTCTTAATACTATAGGGTGACACTAAAATAGAGGCCGCTGCTACTTCTGGGGTAAAAAAAAGATGAAGAAAAGTTATCTTGCGTTTTCACATGTGCGGCCTCCCTACTGAACTAMGTCCTCTAGAAGATGGACAGTAAAAGACAGTTTTCTATTGCTAACCTTTTACTTCTTCAGTGATTTTTATGTTTTTTGGGAATCTCATCGAACTGTGTAAATAGGGTCTTTCGTATAGTACTTTGCAAAATCCTATCAATTATAGTTGCAAGCAACAATCTATGAGACTCATTATACGAACAGCCGATTACCGCTCACAATGGTTTACAAGTATTACCTGAAGCTCTCGTAAATAACAGACGGGTTCGGCACGTTCCACTGTTTTGCAGCGGAGTGGACCGTATCCAAAAATTATGTTTAGGCTTTTTTAGAATTTTCTTTCCGTACATATAAATCAATGAGCATTATTTGAACTACAAATATTTCTCATCTAATAGCTTTTAATGTATTTCTAAATCGTATTCTTTCCTAATTTAATGAGTAGTATCTACTTTTATAACCATGAATGGTAAACATTCCAATTTCATTGCGGCAGCCCATACGTTCTAATTTTTGATCGCGGTGTGCAATCGTCTTCTACCCTGTTTCTTCACAGGTTAAAATTTTCTTTTAATCCGGAGGGTCATTAACGTAGTTTCTACCTGTATATTTTTTTGGAAATAAGAAGAAATCGGAAATGTTCTACTCCTACTATAAACGGTATTGAAAGCACGTGTGTTTACTTATATTTTAAAGTTTTACAGCATATAAGCGTACCAAGTGCAATATTTTTCACTTATTCAGTCATACCTACATATATGCTTACATTTAGCCACTTATTAAGAGGCGTTTGTGACGAATACATTTCGTAGGGCAACTGGTCAAACAGATTATTATTGCTGATTATCATTCTGATATGAACGCGGAAGTGTTTGAAAATTTGTTCAAAAACATTTTATTGCCCAAATTGTCACGAAACAGCGTCATAGTAATGGACAACGCTAGTTACCATTCCGACCAACTGGATAAAATTCCAAATACAACAACTAATAAGGCAACCATTCAAGAGTTTTTAAGAAAAGAAGATTTATATTTCGTAGAGGACTCCACAAAGAAAAACAATTGCTGGAAGTGCTTGGCACAAAAGAATTTTCGAAGAAATTTAAAATTGACATTCTCGCTTCTGAATGTGGACACACCACTCTACGATTACCCCCATATCATTGCATTTTCAACCCCATTGGAATGATATGGGGGCAGTTGAAACAAAGAATTCGACGAGGGAACACCGGTGGAAAATTTAACAATGAAATGCTGCTAAAAATTAGACACGAAGCTGAAATAACAAGTGTCGATGCATGGAGAAATTCAGTGCGGCATGTACTGGACATTGAAAATCGGTACAGAGCGAATC
The DNA here is from genome assembly GCA_025024175.1 of Rhyzopertha dominica. Taxonomy (NCBI): domain Eukaryota; kingdom Metazoa; phylum Arthropoda; class Insecta; order Coleoptera; family Bostrichidae; genus Rhyzopertha; species Rhyzopertha dominica. Next base: position 62,174,589 of record QCXZ01000064.1, read on the forward strand.
ATGTACAAGAATTAATATTAGAGATTAATCGTGATTTTAGCAGCGAAAATGATAGAGAGTAATTTTTTTTAGTTTGTGACTTTTGTAATGTGCTTATTAACAAGCTGTAATGAACATAATCGATACCGTGTATAAATTTTATTGTGCACTATTGTAAATGTTTTCTAACAAATCTAAATAATTTTCTACTTGCTAATTTCTATGTTTTTATATTAAATTTGTATAAATTCGTTACGACATGCAAAGGCTTTTATCTTATACATCGGAAATTTTAACCCAATAAAGTATCACATAAAAATAGATCGCGAGTCGCGCCAGTTAACATCAGGTCTGCATTAAAAAAAATTTGTTATAAAAGCTTCTATGTTGTATTGATTGCTAAATTATCACAACTAACAAATTTCAAAATTTGTAGTGGAAAAGTTAAAATTTTAGTTAATAGGATTTTTTTGAATACGGCCCATTTAGGAACTTTGAAGCCACTAATACCAATAGTTTAGTACAGCCGACCATTAAGCTGTAAAACCCTCTGCATAAGTCGATCTCATAGATCGTTGCTTGATACTTTAACTGTTTTTGTAATGCTGAGCTTTCCGTATGTAGATATTGAGCTTGGCTGTTATACCAACAACTGCAACAAACGGATCGAGGCTACTAGAACATTTACTTAAACCTCGCAATCATCACCATTACCGTCATCTTCAATAATGCAACGGCAGCTGTCAAACGTCTCTTTTGTTTATGGGGCATAACTCGCGCGTTTTGATGCCCATATTGTTAGCGGCGAATAAGGAAATGCAGTTTAAAACTCATTCACCTGTTCTAAGCGTCTTCCGCCTCAAAAGGTGATGTAGGTACTCATATCAGATCAGTATTCAGAACTGGGCTTTCGAGTGGATAAACCATTAAAATGACCTATTTTTTTTAGTTTGACAATTTATGGCAAAATAAACTAAAATATTGTTGATACTAGTATTATGTATAGAAAGTAGAAAGTAGGGAACCAGTAGGATATTTCAGGTTCTGTTCGAGCGATGCTTTTTTTTCTGAATTCTTCTAACTCCGTGTCAAATCTCATGTCCGGCGCAAGTTGCATTTTTTTTGTGAGAAGTGGGGGTTGAAAGGCACCTCATATTTTTGCTGATTTCAAAAATGTATCTCACTTATACAATTTATTTCTTCTGAGTTGAGAAAAGTGTGATAACAAGCTTGGGTCTTGCAAAAAACTTCCATACTTTGTAGCGACCCTGTATAATACCTTTTTGGGTTAAAATAGTTGATGCAGTTGAATGACTTCAGAAAATGTATTTGTAAATAGGGCTTCTTCTAAATTAGTATCTGATAATGGTCATATTTTACCATTCTTTTAAAAATCTTTAATTTCGATTACACATAACGCCCAACACTGATTAGTAATACGAAAGCTTTTTACTAATTAAAAAGTACGTGCAAAATATTTTTATTACATTTAAACTCTTTCATTTCGTGATCAGCTGGAAGCTGTAAATAATAACACCAACAGCACAGATGTGATCTAACAACCCACATCAGATCGTCATGCAACTATAAATAAGACCCGCCGATACTCTCAAGTAGTTTGCAATTACACTTGCTACCTACATCGTGGTAAAAGTAATTAGATATAACGTTTTGCCTGCTTAACCCATTTAATTGGACGTGACGATGATAAATCTGCTTTTTTTCACTGATACAGCTAGACAAAAACGCATTGCAATTAATCTTTGAGCACGAATTTGAGATGAATTACTCTTATCTAGATTTCCGTTACACACAATAATTGTATCATGTGAATCAGTATTTTTTATTTAAGCTATATAAAACTAAACTAATAATAAAAATCTAAAAGAGATGCAAGGTTACCAACTGAAGTAGTAGTAGTGTAGTAGTCGTTTGTCATATTGAAAAAAGGATTATTTGCAAAATACGAGACATGTTTTTAAGTAAGTACCGTTTTGCGATTCCGCCGCCGCAGCGCTACGGTCGGCGTTCCACGCATGCGCGCTGGTTACCTACATCTCTTGTCTACGCACTGACGCCATTACAGTTTGATTCTTCATTGTATACGTTGTTTACTGAGTGTTTAAGATGCCTCCGACAATCGTGAGTCCCGCCGATCGTGAAGTACGGACTGTTATACGATTTCTTAGTGCTAAAGGCGTAAAACCGATCGATATTCATCGTGAGATCTGTGAAGTTTACAGACAAAACATTATGAGTGATGGAATGGTAAGGAAATGGGTGAGAGCATTTAAAGATGGCCGCACAAATGTGCATGATGAAGAACGGAGTGGGCGTCCTTCGGTCGTTAATGAAGATTTGGTGCAGAAAGTGAACGAAAAGGTGAGAGAAAACAGACGCCTTATAATTTCATCATTGTGCGACTGCTTTCCTCGATATTCTCGTAGTGTTTTGTATCGCATTGTGACCGAGAACTTGAATCACCGGAAATTGTGTTCACGTTGGGTTCCGAAAATGTTGACGGATTTGCACAAAACCCAACGTTTAGGCAGTGCATTGACTTTCCTTGAGCGGTACCACAATGAAGGTGAAGATTTTTTAGACCAAATTGTTACTGGTGGCCTACGTCACACCAGAATCGAAACAACAATCCATGGAATGGCGACATTCATCATCACCCAAAAAAGTGAAGTTTAAGCAAACAATTTCTGCCCGGAAAATCATGAGCACAGTTTTTTGGGACAGAAAAGGAGTATTGCTAGTGGAGTTTCTGCCTCGTAATGAGACAATCAATGCAGCGTCTTATTGTAAGACATTGAACAATCTGCGTCGTGCAATCCAAAACAAAAGACGTGGCAAGTTGAGTAAGGGTATCGTTTTGCTGCATGACAATGCCCGTCCACATGTGGCTAATCGGACCAAAGATCTCATCAAATCTTTTAAATGGGAAACTCTAGATCATCCTCCATACAGCCCTGATCTGGCGCCCAGCGACTACCATTTGTTCCTGCACTTGAAGAAACACCTGGGTGGTCAGCGTCTTCAAGACGATAACGAAGTCGAAACATTTGTGATACAGTGGTTAACAAGTCAGGCGGCAGAATTTTATGAGGAGGGTATTCAAAAACTGGTGCCACGTTATGACAAGTGCCTCAATATTCACGGAAATTATGTAGAAAAGTAGATTAAGATACAGGCTTTAATGTAAGATAAAATTATTGCGATATCTTTGCACGTCTTTTTTTTAATTCCAAAACGGTACTTACTTAAAAAACATGCCTCGTAACTTAAGATTTTAAAAGAGATATATTATGAGATGATTTCAACAGAGCATTCTGTTGCAATACCGAGGTCTACTATAATAACAGTAGATTGTGCAACAAGAGGTCTGTTTTGACGTTGTCACTGTCTCCCATTTTTATAAAATCGACTTATGATTGCAACACTGTATTTTTACTAAGTTTGTTTGCTCTCTCTGGCACTACTTCAGTACTTATCAACAACTGTTCCAAAGAATAGCAAAAATGCGACTGATATCAATAGACTATAAAACGTTATCCTCAGAAATTCCAGAAATTGGAATCTACACAGATGATAACTTTCTGTTTATTGATACTAGATGACAGTTTTGTTATTTTTTGGAACTGTCTTCCTTAATTCAAGATATTTAGCAAGTCCTTACTGGAGTCGGAAGGAGGATGAAGTATCAAGTATGAATCGATTTAGGTGTATCGAATTGTAAAACGACTGATAACACTTAAACATTTGCGTGTTAGAGAATACATAAAACCACAATCCCTAAAAGTATCTCTGTTACTAATTTTGGGTTTCCCTCTTCATATAATTCATTAGCATAACTTAAACAGCTTACAAATTTGGGTGTTATAGCGTCACCCAAGTCGGAAAGTACGACAGCTACCTTTCGGCTTATCGTTGTAATACGTTGTACTTTCTACACTTTCACGTTATGGCAGTATTATTGGAACCTGTCCGGATAAATCGTATTTAACTGCATGAATGATTTGATATTAAAAAGTTACCGCTTACACATAATTTAATATGCTGAGGTGTAACAAGCTGGAGCGTTTGCTCCGGAGAACGTTTATTGATCAGAGTTATATAAAGCAGTCTAGTTTTTCTGGAATATGAAAATAAATAAGTTGTTTGTTTCCTGTCTGGCATTTTTAAGTTCAAGAATTGAGTTTTGTTATTAAATTTCGTTGTGATCTTTTTGCATTTATGCATTTCGTGCACCAAATGAGAACTATTATGATTATTATATCACACAGACAGGCTTTTTCTCGTATTAACCCATGGTACATTCGCATCAACGACGCGTTGTTACCGCAAAAACAAGACCAACCGAGCACAAGTGGAGCATTAAAAATTGAGTCCTAAATGACCTTAATAAGACAACGATCCGCAGTTTCTTTTGACGTGGACAGGAGGTAATCCGTTGCGCTACAAATGATTCTACAATTGGTTGGAGGTTGGCAAAAAATCGATCGTTCCGTGTTCATGATCTCTGCAGGTGGACAAAAAAAAGAACGAGATGAAATTTGGTTGGTTTTAAAGGCGTGCAAGTAAATTGTACGAATTTGTCCGAACGAATTGTAATGGTATTGTCAAAACGTATCTCGTATATTCATTGCTATTTGCAAATGAACCAGTGTGCTTATTTTTTTAATCAACCAAAAATAATGTTTAAAAAAGTTCCAGAGAAAGTCAACATCTACATTATAACTTTCAGCTTTTAATTGTTCAAATAACACGATCTTTTAGTTTATATTAATACCTAAAGCACCTAGTTTTTGATGGGACAATGAAAATGGATGATTTTCAACTCAAATAAATTAAATACTTTTAAGGTGCACTGTTTTGAAACCTGTTGAAATCACCATATTAAAAATCTTGTAAACTAGCTTATTATTATTATTATTATTATTATTATTATATTGCTCTTACTCTATCGTAAGTTGGAATATCTATACGTAATACGTAATCTTATTTTGAAAGGGAAGAAAAACTTTATAAGCATCATCTGCTTTCATCGAAAGCAAGTTAAACCCTAATTATTAGTAATCATTTGATTATAGAGGATTTATATCTACCCAGAAGTATAAATTTCTATATGTCAAAAACATTTCCCCCATTTTTCCTCTATTTTGGTCAGCAGTAATCTTAAATCACCACGATTAACTGTTTGCAGTCGGTTTCTTTTTATTTATTCAGTTAAGTATTCTTATCTGTCAAAATAAAAAAAAATATAGGGCCGCGAATACCAAATTGAACCACCTTTTACATAGTTCTAAATCTGCACTATGTGAAGTATTAAACTTTTAAATAATGTGTGTTGGTGTGGCTGCCTAGATTCAGTTTTAATTACGACAGTATTGACTTTATTTTAACGAAAGGAATCTGTAACACGTATGGATTGAGTACTTATTGCTTGCAATAGGTGTCAGCAGTAGTAATCTGAATTTAATTTGCACATTAAATGCTGTTTACATTATATTCCCATTATATACCCATCAAAGTCCATTCTAGCTGTTGAAAAACCTCTGCTATACGCATCTATGGATTATTACACACAAGCATAACCACATGGTACTCGAACGCAGTAATAGTTTTACTGCAACTTGTTATACAGGGTGTCCTGAAATGATGAAGATAAAGTAATGGGGGTGATTCTACTAGAAAAATTAATGCCACACACTCCTATTTTTATTAAAACTCAAACGTATCGAAGATACAGGTTGTCAAAGTTATTTTTTTTTGTCTGGGTATCGATTATTTCAAAATTTAAAGCAAGTCCTTCTATGCTAAACGGCTTAAACTGCCCTTTTATTTGTCGAATTCCTGTCTATTTTTAATCAGTACATTACATCTATAAATTCGTCATTAGAAGCGCTATAGGTACATACATATGTAGATGTAAAATTGATAATGATGCTCTGTATTATTTATGGGTATAGAGCTACATGTTTTATTGAAAATTTACCCGTGGCAAATTTATTTAGTACTTAACAATACATTGTTTGTTTATAGTTTTGTGTAATCTTATTGGTGGTAGTAATTGAAGTTGTTCAATTTAATATCCCTGTCAATACAACTGCTCATTATTTTTACGTACATGAACTCTTATATGCAATGCAGTAAACATTAATAGATACCTACACCGTAGCAGTACGTTCATAAATTTTCCTAAGCTTTTCAATGGAAACTGAAGATTGCCGGTTAGTAAATTGGATGGGAACAAAGTGTATTATCCAAGCTAGCACGTAAAATTCCATATTTGTCGTGGCTATGCAATTACCATTTGCTAATATGACAGAAACGAAATTAGTGTCTAGAAATGTTTACCTTACGTTTTTAATGTGTTTGTCTGTAATTTAGCCTGAAAAATTTTTGTGTTATTGTACTGTTTTGTATAAATTGTAAAACATAGTTTATAGCAAATGTATATCTACTTTATTTGCGGATATGTACATCAGCATTTGTGAATAATAACCTACTTGATATGTTATCAAAAAATTGAGTCACTCGCTTAATCTCGGGGTATTTTGTTTGCTCACAATAGGTAGGATTCAAAGCATGAGTAAGGAAAGAATGTAGTATATTATTATAGCAAGCAATTTATATCTTAAACTTATTTAATACTAAAATAGTGCAGAATTATAAGATCGCATGGTTTATTTGAGCATTATTTAGAGCAGTAGATGTTAATAAAGTATTTTAATTTCTTAGATAATCAAGCACATTACGAAATAAATATCATCCAGTCATATATTTAGTTATCACATTATATAGAATGGTTGTGGCCAGTGAAGGCAGGATATCGACTATTTTTCTTCTAATCGCCAGGACGATTGCATCAGAATTAGAAGATTCAAATCTCTAAGATGGGCTGATTTAACAGAATTCAGTAAATACTGACTCATCTTTAAAGTCGTTTTTAATTTGAAGCAACATGAGCGCTAATAAATGATATATATCTGGAAAGTACAAACATACCTTTTTTGTTTTATAAATATTATAAAAAGAACCTGTACTTAATATCGAGACTAACAGCAAACAAGTGGGACCTATACGTCTGCGAATAAAAACACTACAATCATAAATGAAGTGCACGAGAAAAAACTCAACATGTAAATGTAAAAAAAATTGTCAAAGTAACTTATGTTGTTTCGAACACATGACAAACCCAAACTTGAAATGTACTTGGAGAAATAGTAAATAATAGATTTAAGCTAGCCATAATTTCTTTATCCACAACGACACAATATTATATTTACTTGCTCTAATTATGTACATTTCTTGCATAGAATTAATTAAGTCATTCTCAGGTATCCAGTGATGTTGTCTATTTGTACTCTCAATGTAAATGATTATCAGGAGCAAGGTTTTTATATTTTCAAAGGATAAAGAAAATCATATAACAATAGTACAAAAACATTAAACCTATATCTATTAAAGGTTTGAAAATGAAAACATAATATAATTTTTAATGAAATTAAGCATTGCATTTCACCTAACCAACATAGATTCTATCCAAAACGTACTACTGTAACTAACTTAGCACAGTTTATGCATTCTACTGCAAATATTATAAATAATAAAGGTCAAGTTGATGCAGTATATACTGACTTCTCGAAGGCCTTCGACAGGGTGGAACATTGTGGTCTACTTAATAAACTAGAGCAGCTTGGATTGAGTGATTATCTCGTTCAACAAGTAAAATCACATCTAACTCAACGTAAATTATATGTTACATATAACGGTTTTAAATCATACAACTTTTTAGCAACCTCCGGAGTTCCTCAGGGATCTAACTTGGGTCCATTGCTGTTTGTTTTGTTTATAAATGATCTATCACTTTCGTTAGAATCTAATCATGACTGTTTAGTATTGCAAGGGCAGGTTAATCGTGTACCTAGACGGTGTGCTGTGAACAGATTGCCTCTTAATATTGACAAGTGTAAGGTTTGCACTTTTACCCTTAGAAGGCAAGCTTTAATATTTAATTATACAATTGAAGCAATTGGTGTGCTGCTACACAGCGTTAAAGATCTTGGTGTGAGTTATGATTGTAAATTATCTTATACTGGTCACATAGACTCAACGGTAAAAGCTGCCTATAAAGCTCTACGTTATATTATTCGCAACTCAGCATCGTTTAATAATATTAGTGTACTGAAATCTATATTTTCGTTTTGTTCGTTCCATGTTGGTATACTGCAGTTTGATATGATATCCTCATTATCAAGTACACATAAACTAAAATGAGAAAATTCCTAGACGATTTCTTAAGTTTTTGTCGTATCGAGTAGACAATTATTATCCGCATAGAGGATATAATCATACACTCTTGTTGCAAAGGTTTTGACGTTATTTCTCTGCAAGCTAGAAGGATACGCACTTGTTTAACATTTTTATTTAAAGTATTTCATGGCGATGTTGACTGCCCTTCTTTGCGGGCATTATTTAATATAAGAGTACCTAGGCTTAATAAGAATAATCATCATAGCCAGCATTAATGTTATAAATAAAATTCTCGTTTAAGTTCAATTCTATTTAATATAACAAACTTGTAGTAGATATCTCAGTAAGTTGATGTCCAATTATGTTTTTTGGAAACACCACAAAATTTTTCTTAAAAATTCATGAAACTGCCTCATTTAAACGTGTGGTCTACGGTGTCAATAATAATAGTTACCTAGCTATTGTGTACTGTTATCGTTATCCTAAACGTGTTCAATTTTACTCGACGTTTACGTCGAATAACTTAACAGAAAGTTTGTAACCATTTTCCTATTTTTATATGGCACCTAACAACTTTAATGTGGCGGTGCAAAAAACCCAAGAGCAAATCTAATTTCGAAGTTTCCAAACAGTCTGGTATTTCGAAGGAAGTTCAGATAAACAAAGCAAAAACAATTGCAGACATCGTAACTGATCAAGCATGAACGCTAACCTTGAGCTTATCGAATCAGGAAAATCCGACCTTGTTCGAGATATTTGGGAAACTGGTTGTAAAAACCCGCGATAGTAAAAATTTCAATCTCCGCGGATTCGATGCATTTCCTGACGTAATAGCGTTTATTGAAAATTGTTCTTGGAGTATTATTATTACATGCACCAAGGTTATGGTATATGTATATTAATTGTAAGAAATTCCCCGCGGTAAAAGACTGAGTTGTACTAGAAATCAAAATACAATGAATCACTGATAGGTTTATTTAAATAAACGTAGTAGAGTGTGATGCGATTTATAATTTCGTTCCTATTTTTAATTGGTTTCCACGTTGCAACTGTGTTGTGAAAATTTACCTAGTCTGCCCAATATATTTAAGATTACATTTATAGTAATACAGCTCTCTTACCGTTATTACAACCCTGCAATAAAATTGATCTTTCATGTCGAACAGCAGGCGGCCCCTCACAAGTTACCGCAAATAACCCGATTACCATAAATTTAGGTCCGATTTTCGGAAGATGGTTAAGCAGAATTGGATTATTTAAAGTTCACTACCGGTCAAACCAAAACTAGCATTCAGTCTTAGTATTTCTGTGCGCGAGACATGAGAAGCGAAAAATGTTCCGTCCTTGGGAAAAGGCTGCTCCAAGTACCGCTCAGAATGAAGTTGCTGACGCTGACATGGAAGTGCAAATTGAAGAAAACAAGAGGAATCGTCGTTACCTTACTCAAGATGCCCAAGAAATCATAAAAAAATGTATACAATTTTTTGATAAAAAAAAGAGTGCAGTGCTCTATTAAAAGTGACAAGTGAAATGGTTGGTGTCCCCTACACGACTGTGAGAAATATTATTGAAAATAAAGGCAACTCAAGAAAATCGCGCAATCGGAGAAATTTCTAAATATATCAAAAGAGCTTGGGCTAGAAATTAAAAAAGCGATTTACCAAATGTATAAGGAAAATAAAGTTCCAACTACGGCAAGTCTGAAATTAAAACTTTTGGAATTAGGATATGACATAAGTTATTGCGAAGAGTGGTTCAGAAAATACTCGAGGAGCATCAGTTTTAAATATAGTACATTAAACCAACGTTTGTCCATAATGGAATCAACCCGACTAAAAAGAATGAGATGGGATAATATAAACGAAATCAGAAGGTACCGCCAAGAAAATCGTAATATCGCATATTTGGATGAAACGTGGTACGACACCCACGACTTGATAAAAAAAGGTCTGACAGATGGGACAAATAACTGCGTTCTGCAAGTATCACCTTCGAGAYGAAAAAGAATTATAATTCTTCATGCGGGAGGAAGTGATGGATGGGTGGAAAATGGCTTATTACTGTCAGCGAAACAGATCCAAAATTGTTCTGCTGACTACCATTGCGACATGGACTCTGCACTTTTTGAAACTTGGTGTCAGCAGCAGTTACTGCCAGGGCTACCACCAGGATGTGTTATAGTAAACATCAGCTACAAAAAATAGAAATAATTGATTACATGAAAAAGAATAAAATCTGTTGAAAATAATAAAAAAATCTCAACATACCTAAACAATATCGAGTTGATGAACTAGCGATCGATGTAAAACCTCTTATTAACCGAATGATTCAAAACTACTTAGAATAATATACACTACACAAACAAAAAACGAGGCTTAAAGCCGGCACTGGAAATTCGGAAAATCACAAAGAGAGGGTTTAATTTATGAGGGGTTGCGTGCCGTTCCAACTGTGCCTGTAAATGAAAGGTAAATAGTATTGCATTACTATAAGTCTATAGCAACTAATTCATTTCTTTTCAAAAGTTTCATGTATAACTCCTTATAATTAGGAACTAGCATTGATTGTATCTAAAGTGATATTACAAAAGCTTTTGACATAGATAATGTGTATCAGCTACTTCGTAAGCTTGAATATATGGATCTGACTTTTACTAAAAGTTAAAAATTTAAATTATGATGCGACGAATGAAGAAGTTAAAATCTCCAACCGACCAATACTGGATGTCTTTATAAGCTTGCGTGAGATTGTACACGTCTGAGATAATATATTCGGCACAATAGTTGCTCAATTAGAGCTCTTTCGCTGAGCCTACATAATTTCAAAAGGAAAATCAAGGTGTCCCGTTTATTTTTTACTGCCATGACACCTTGTGCACGTAGTCCAAAGCTGCGTGTCAAAATACACGTGAGCAAGTACGTTGTCCGGTCTTATACATATACCCTTCGATCTGAACGGTTCACTGATTCAAACGCTGTAATGTTTACCTATAATAATTGACGTACAACGTACTTATAAATTATGTCGAATGTGGCGTGTGATTTGGACGTCAATATGTCTCTGTAATAAGTAACAACGTCCGTTTGCATATATGTCATTATATCAGTGGTTGGGGAAGTACTTTGGCAGTTAGTGGGTTTCTGACTTAGAACAGATTTCCTTTGTAGGTATATTAATTTTACACGGCCAGTCCTCGACATACTAATTTTTAGAAAACCAACATGTACCGGCAGTATTATCCCTTATTTTTCTGTTAGTCCTCATACATATAAAATGGCAGTTCTTCATTTGTTTTCATGGATTTTTCTCTTTTATTGCGTTCGAAAAAGAACTAGGTGTAATGCTCCAAATTGCCTATAATAACAGTTTTACAAATTACGTAATAGAAAAATTGTAATTTGGCAAAATTTAAGTTTTGATTTAGCATCATTACTTATAACATTTATATATCGCTACAAAGTATAGAACCAGCAGGATATTTCAGGTTCTGTTCGACCGATTTTTCTGAAATTTTGTATCGGCCTATGGGTAATTAAAATGCATTTTCTGGAATTTTTTCAACTCTCGTTTCCGAGATATGGGCGCAAGTTTCATTTTTCTAATGGGAAGGGGGTCAAAAGGCACATCATTGAAAAAGATATTTTTCCTGATTTCAAAAATGTATCACACTTACACAATTTATTGCTTCTGAGTTGAGAAAAGTGTGATAACAAACTTGGGTCTTCGGGATAAGATTTTAATGTTACTTAGTATACTTATAGATCTTATGTAATTATTGATAGCTTTTTTTTAAACGATATAGTATCTACCAAATAATGTAGATAATAAGCACTTTCCCATTTTAAGTTATGTATCATCTTCCTAATACCTCTTGAATAAATATAAATAAMTCGAGTCAGCTGAAGTGGTTCGTAGAAACAGATTATTTATTTGTTGGATTTCCTATAAAACGCAAATCGTTTGTTCAGATAACTGATTATCAAATCTTCATCGGAATGATTTCCGTACCTATGAAATATTGAAGACCGCCTCCTAGTATTCAAACTAAGAGACGCATTTATGACCTGACCTTTACAGTGTATTGAAAAATCGATACTTCCACAAATCGCGCCTAACTACTTGTTTGCCTAAAAAATCAATGGCCACAACAACAGGCGGGTTCAATACCGTTTCCACAAAACGTAATCTCCTGAATGAAATCTCGTGTCAAGGATATTTGTTTTCCTGGTTAATTCTGATAAGATAAGGTTCGTGCAAATCATGTTTTCCAAGCAGCGTGAATAAACTCGTTCAATCAAGTGGATGTCCTCTTTAGGAAACTAAAACTTTAAGAAAAAACTACATATGTTATTTTTTATTTGCCGATATTGACATTCCATATTTTGTCGAATAAATAATAAAAGCATTATTTAGTTTCTTTAGAAAATGTTGTGAAATATTACTTGATATCACATAGTATGTTCTTCTCATATAACCAAATCCATACAATTCACCAATTAATACAATAACTCCACGTAATCTATCATTCTCAAACCTAAAACTGAAAAAACAATTATCGTTGTAGAACATAAAGTGTTTACTTCGCAACTTTCCGTTTTCAGTCGCATAACAATTTTCCGGTATTTGATAAACAACTGGATCAATACAGACTACAACGTGCAACTGTATAATTAAAAAAACTCTCACGTTTCTAGAATTACAACTCTGCATAACAATGTTCCTTTGTGGAGCAGAATAACCCATTATCCAGCGCATTACAGGCTTCAAACGATTACGTGATTTCGTAAGTTATGGACTGATATTCTAATGCTTCCATGCTTTGACAAATATTTGGTTCGAGAATTTAAAATCGTGATATAGGTAGGATAATTATGTTATAAAGCACGGAATAAATTCAATAAAATAAGTGGATTTGAGTTCAGAATTGGCATTTTTATTTGCGCATTTAATTCCAAAAAATGAAACTTTTTATAGGGGGTGTCATGCAACAGTGATCAATTAAAATTTCCTAATTCTTCAAAAGAAAATATTCTTAAAGTGAACTTCCACTTTATTTTTCAATTGTAAAGCGCTTTCGGCTACATGTTAGCCATCGTCAGTACAAAAGTTAAAAGGAAACTAACAGTTTGACTAAGTCAAAAATCAGAAACAAGCAAACTTGACTACAAACTGAAATGCAACCCACATGCCAGTAACTCAAACGAAACATTAATTTAGATCAAACAAAGAATTTAGAATAGGACAATTGAAATTACAAAAATCATTTAGAATAGTAAAATTTTGTTCGTTAATAATTTTATAAATCTCTAAAATTTCCAAATAATTTAATTTAGATGATTTAGTACACAAATGTAATGAATTTAGATTGTCTAGCGTGGCAGTGTGTTTATTTACTAATAAATGGTTAGCTAACGAAGAATTTGTTGTAACAATATCTGTATTTTTATACTTTTCAAATTGTTTCAAATGTTCTTTACCTCTAGTTAAAAAGGATCTTCCGGTTTGTCCAATATAAACTGAATTGCAATCATTACATGAAAAACTATAAACTGACGATGGCTAACATGTAGCCGAAAGCGCTTTACAATTGAAAAATAAAGTGGAAGTTCACTTTAAGAATATTTTTTTTTGAAGAATTAATTAATAACTCCACTTAGAGAAGATGGATCAGTTTTCAATTTTTAAAATTTCCTATATCTTCTGATATTATAAGATATTAAGCAAAAACCATTTCAGCGTCCTTTTTTACTGATGATAAGTTTAGTTCACTTTGATTTCAACACCTGGCTTTAGCAAATCTTTGTCTGACTGTTATAGCAGTTTTAATTGTGTGAATTATGCATCAAAGATGGCTCATTAAAGAAAAATGCACGGAATAACAATTCTACAGATGATGCAAAATTTGATATATGTTAGAATTTAAGGAAAAGTCACATAATTCTAGTGAACAAGCAACCGCAATGTTCGAGCTTAGCCATTCATCATTATTCCAACATAAAAGAATATAAAATGCATCCCTACAGGAGCTAATGGAAGATGATTGTGACACAAGAACGTATTTTTGTGAACAAATATGGTAATGTTAGATAACAATGTGATTCAATTAGAACATATATTGTTTTCTGATGATTGCACCCTCACAGTTCACGGCCATGCTGCTAATGATCTAGGGAAAATCAAAAGAACATATGCAATACTCTGAAAAGGTCAATGTTTTAGCCGGAATTGTTGGATATCATATCATAGGTCCCTGTTTATTGATGACAATTTGAGTGGGGGTCATTATTTAGCACAGCTTTAATATAATGTCGTGTCAGCTTTGACAGTCTTACATTTGATTCGGAAAACTCGCAAGTTCAACATTTTGTTTTATTTATTTAGGGCAATTGCACAAATTGTGGGTGCAAAACTATATAGTCCCTGTGTCATTTAACTTAAAAAAATAATTGTCAACGTTACTTGTTCATACTCTTTCATGGCAAAGAAAAACTACGCCTATTTTTAGATATAGCACGGTATCAGAAACATCCGCATTTAGCATGAACGGGACTGCAATGGAGGCGATTGACCGCCGTTTCATAATAATTTCTTACGGGGAAAGTCCCGGGCGGACTTTTATCTGCAGGCGTTCTGAGAATCTCCCATTCACCTTTCGCAAATCCCTAGTGTTTTATCGCGGGTTTCCCCGTTTGGGTAAAGTTGAATAATTCGTTAAGTAGGCTAGCATACGTCTCCTAAAATGCTTAATTGGCTACTATATCCAACGAATTGATAGTCTTGCGATTACGCACTTAACCACACAGTTATTGTGGTTTATGTTTTGTGTGTGTATTCGGTTTGTTAGTAAACAACGTATTTTCGCTTAATAATCGAGCAGTGTCATCATTAAATTAACTAGTTCTGCAAAACAAGACTGCCACAAAGCTTGATGTGATTTACGAATACCACCCGCGGTTAACAATCCCTTTAATTTGTAAATACCTCCGCTTATTTACATATTATTTAGCAACATTTACATAAAAGACAAAACTAACTGCCATACCTACCAATGCTGTCCCAACTATTGATGAAAAAACGTAGGGGTGTTTTGAAATTACACTCCAAGGAGGATATAAAAGGATTAGAATATCTGAATATTTTTTATTATAATAAAAAAGCAATTTGTGTTTGATTCAGTAAATGCACCCCTGTGAAAGGATCTTATAATCGCATTTTTGTAGGGGTCAATAGATTTCTAGTATTTCGAATACCTGTGGAATGTTGTAGCAAAAAAGGCAGTTGTTTATTTTTAAAACCCTTAGGTTTTAGCCAAAATTTTCAAGCTCTATATCCATTTACTGTTTGTGTTGTATAGGTTTTGATGCATTTCACTTCCCAATTATTGCTGTGTCTTATCGTTTCTTTGCATAATATTGTTTTTTTTTGTTMATCAATGTTCGTTTTTTTCCACCACAGATCATAGAGGGTCTAACCCATTTTTTGTGCACTTCTATCTTCAATTCCTTTTTCTCCAGCTTTCGTATGCTGTTGTCTATCTCTCTATTTATTTTTTAATTTTTCTCGTGATCTTGCCTAGACAGTTATAATTTTCTAATTGTTCCAGTAATTTTCTTTCTGTTTGCAATTACCATAGTTTTTATTTTCTTTTTACACCTCTTTATTGCATCATTAATCACTTATTGTAAATGGCAGTGGACTTAATATAGATCTTTGTTTTAATTCTGTTTGTTTAAACTCATTCGATTCTAAATTATGCATTTTTACCGAACGTCACTCCTCTTTATTCTTGCAACAAATATGTATCATCTATCCTCTTCAGATTAAATTTCTTCTATCCATCTTATTATTAACATTAAGTAAAACCTGTGTATTGCTTCCTTTTCTGAATGTACGCTGTGATTCTCCCAGTATTTTTTCGATTTCATCTGTAAGTCTTTTTTCTAGTTTTCCGGTTACTATTTTGCACGCAATAAGCCCTATAATTTGCGCTGTCTTTCTCGATTTTTACGGTTTATTCAACATTTTTCTACTTATGAAATCCTGTCTCCAGGCTTTTCCCAATTTCATTTTTCTGTTATTCTTTCTTCTTCATTATTTTCGTTTTCTTCCGACAATTCCTGTACTGTTTCTATTTGTTGCGTATGTCTTTTGTTTCTGTTAATACATTTCCTTCTTTGTCTTAGCTCTTTTTAGTCTTGATACTTTCCTTTGTCTTAGTGGCTTCAGCGTCCATAACTCTGTCGTATTTTTTTTATCCAGAATCTTTCCATGGTTTTGCATTGCAATTGTTTGTTTTACTTCAGTTCTTGCGTTTTTGTACTCTTTCTAATCCACCTCTTTTTCTGTTGCTCGTTTCTGTATCTMTATCTGTAAKTGTTTTAATCTACTTTATGCATCCTAAATAGGACCAAATTTAACGTTTTAGTCATAAGGGAAAACTGAAAATAGTGCAAAATTTCAGAATCTTTKGGCTCTTAAAGTTAAGTAACTCGCAATTTGGATGCCAAAAAAAGGATTACAGCTTGGTAATATCTTTCTGGAAGAACGATTTTTTTTGGATTAACTCGTCTGAACTAGTAACTAGTAATGATGATCCCTGGCGTAAAATGATGTAATAGTTTATTGACATTCATATCTACTCGACCACTTGCACTTTGAACAAACACGCTACCGATACAAAAACGCCGCCGTAATAGTGATTTGCTGTACCGCCAATATTTTGCTTAATTCACGTCAATAGAAAATGTTTGACTTGGTCCATCTCAATAATCAGTAAAAGGTTGACTATCTCATCAACAGGAATTGACATATTATCAAAGAAATTATTTAAATAATATGTCAAGTTGTGTAATAACTATAAATTCAATTAACTCCTATTATCCAGGGCTAGGGAAGGGCAAAAGTTTTTTGTCAATATTTTTAATAATCTCATCTGGAGAGAAATCCACAATGTCCAATGACAGAAGAGTGCAGTTTTCTGCGATGATGATGGATATGATCAAAGATAATTCATATTTTGTAAAAAAAATATTTTCTGAGGAAGTCAGTGTTTACCTAAATACATAAAAACCAGTTTACAGTTCCAAGCCTGTCATTCCATACTTTTATCTAACCATCTCTAAGGTAATAGTAGGATCAATTGTGCAAATTTATGAATCATGTCAGATTACACATATTGTCCCAATTACAACTAAATATAGACAAAATCAAACCAAACAATGATCACTTTTTATCAGACATGTGTAACCTGGTCTTATCCAGATGTCCACAAGAGTACATAATCTTTGCATCATCACAATCATGCTGCCACATCAGATTACCCAATTTTTAATCATGTTGTAAACCCACATTTCATTGAATAACGAGGATTTGGACCCGGATGGCCGTGTAAAGGACTGTTTTGACCCCCGGAAGAAAACCCCCATCCGCATCCCCTTCGCTGATTTGCGTCTGCGGTGTTTTCTGATGAATCACGCAGTGTCTTGTCGGTATTCGGGTATTCCTCGCGAACCACGTGACTCCATGGTATAAAAGCAAACGCGGACAGGTTTTACGTCATTGATCGTTAGCCAAAGTTGGTGTGCGGTTGACGGTTATAGAATCCCGGTGCCGAGTTACGCAATATTGAATTATCCCGGCATTGGTGATTTCGTGTTCTTAAGTGGATAACACAGTGACTTCCAAAGGATTACCATACTCATCAGTACTCAAGATGTGCATTGCCAAGTTCGACAACAGGAAACAGAAAATGATGGACAGGTAAGGAAACCGCTTCTTCTTCGTGGCGATTTTCGGGGACTAACTTTTATGGGTAATCGCAGGAGGAACATTGGACGCGCTGTCCGTGGGGTCCTGACCCAGGCAAGGTCGGAGCGACGCCTGATCTGTGGACTCCTTCCGGCCATCGCTTATTTGGAGAAGAATCCAGAGGATGCGTTGTTGTGTCTTCTTCCGGAGATCACGCAGGGTGATGCTGCCATCCACATGCAGATCGTTCTTTTGCAAGCCTTCTGCTACGAGAACTACATCCCAGTTATACAGGTAGGTTTCGAAATTTTAGGTCAATTTGGTGGCAATGTGGTCCAGAAATAATAAAGAAAATCCATCACGAACATACTTGGTATCGTTTTGAATCCTTGTTTTTTCGATCTATAATTCAACAGTAAATTGCGTGTTATTGTATTATAAATCTTTTTCTCATCTCATCATGACACTGATAACTCAGATTTTTTTATCAATCTTCCCCATGCCTAAATTGTGCTGTTTTCGATATTATTAGACTTTTTTGTATTTACACCTATCTTTTCAAAAATTGGTTAGTCTGCAACTTACATTTAATAGCAAAAAGTTTAATCGTTCATTTGGTGTATTCGTAATTGAAAGAAAAAACACCCAAAATTAACGTTTCTCAATCCGTATGTCCCAGTATTTTTTTTATATTAAAAGATGGGAAGTCTAATTCTCTATTGATACATTATATAGTCTTGAACTTTACTAAGTCACATAGTTCCATTTTTTTAACAAATGATTTCTTCATGAATTAGCATTAATAGTTTGATAATTAGTACGAATATATGTCAAATATAAGTTATTCAAACTTAGATGCAATGAATTTATATTGTAATTATGTTCTGAAACGAGCAAAAATAAGTTTCTTTGAGTTGTCATTTATTAAATGATGATCTCGCAATCTATTTTGTTATTTAATGTGCGTAAAATTATTTGCCAGTGATATCGTTGTTAAAAAATACAGCCGCCAATATATTAGGATTTAAAAGAAAAATTATTATCGAGTCCAAAAGTCTCACTTAGTTCCCAAACACAAAATTTTTTAAACGTGTAAACTAATCTGTTCTTTAATGTTTACAATGTTATGCAATGTATCTTATCCTTTTTAAAAGAAAATGTAACTGTTACATAACAAAACCTGCTCTCCTTGTCAAAAAAATAAAACCGCCAATACGATGAAAAATTATTATTAATTCCAAAATCAAGAGAAAACGAAGTTCTCAAAAACAATTTTTTTAAATGTGTAATCTAATCTACGCTTTAATTTTTATAACGTGGTGCAATCCTCTTTAAAAGAAAATGTAATTGTTATGTAACAAAACCTGCAACTGTCACAATCCGCAATACCGATTTCATGTTACCTAAATATTTATCGAAAGATTATCTAATTTAAATGTAATCAGGTCGCGCAATTCCCGGTAATGCCAAGGTCAAACGGATCTTATTTAGGAAAGCCCAGATACCACCTGTATATTATTGCATAAATCCGTTGTCGCCTGGGAAATTCCTCGGGAATTTCATTTGGGTGAAAGCGTTTGCGTCAAGGAGCCATTGGAAATCGTAACAACCGACTTCTAATTACCCGACACACATATTTTCAACGAGTCGACGCTTGTTTGTCAGCCTCATGACGTCAGCTGTCGCTAAAACAGCGGTTCGTCAAAATAACGCTTCTCATTTGTTTACGAACGGCTATTCGTGACCGTCAAATTGTTGGGTACAAACTGACTCTTCAGAATTGGATATCATGTAAAAACCAGTTCGGTATACTGCAGTACTAAGCAGATATCAAAATGCTACGTCATTCTGAGCTGCAAATTATCTTCTCGTTAAGTGATTAGCTAACATGACTGTCATGCATTTATAAAATGCTGCAGAATCTCAATGTTGTTTTTGATTGCAAAATAAGGAATATAGTTTAGTTTGGTTGTAGCATCTCACACGAATTTCAACACTTTTATTTCGCTTCTAAAACATGCAATCGGTTAATTTTATATACCAAAGATAGACACCCATATAAACATTAGTGTTGGTTTGAATATGCCGCCATACAGAATAACCTTACCAACTACTAGAGTGAATTTTATCTACTTTCTCGATGAGACAAAAGAACTACACTAACATTAATCTATTTTTTTGTTGTGTATATTGCAGTAACCTGCTCTTTTTTCATGCTACGTACAGGGTTTCTATAAATGTTGCATGGATCCAACAAACACAGTACAAATATGAAATCTTTAGACAGATCACAAGTTGATATCTGTAAAAGCAATAGTTATGTGTATTCTAAGGCGGCAAATTTGTCCTACTGGTAATTCATACCTGGATGCATAAAATATTTATAAAAACGCTGTATTTTTTCCTATTTGTGTCTATTGTAATAAACATCAGTTACTAAGAAAATAGACATTTTTAAGTACCTACTTTTAGAAGTGCTTAAAAGTAAGAACAAGGAGTGGTAATTAACATGAAACAAACCTTAGAAAGCTACTTAACACAATTTGACCCATCGTTTATCATACTGGACCATGTCATCAGATTCAAAAATATATTTTTATTATCTAAAAAAGAAAGAGAAATTACTAAATCACTAATGACTTTTTTTAATTTCAGGTTGACAACAGTCACCGATTGGCAGAACTGTGCACATTGCCGACAGAGAAAGTTACCGACTGCCTATGTGCCATCGTGACACGTGGTCAAGACTTCAAAGCGCAAGAAGATCCACCCATGTCAGCCGCAGAGCAACAGCTGACTGATTTCTACGAATGTACGCTAGAGGAATTTCCCAGACCAGTTGTGCATTTACCTACGTGAATCGAAACTGCAGAAAGGGGTTGATGACTTGATTCCCCCGTAATGGAAAAAAATTAAAAAATATGTGTGCATATGTCCAACGGGTCGCCGAAGCACGGCACACATTATATCGTTTTAATGAGTTGTGTTTAAGGCAGATACAGCCGCATTGTGTATGATAATTTGTGAGGGTCGATGTACCCATTGATTACATTAATAAGGAAGCTTTATATGTTACGATGATTCGAATATGAGGGATAAGGGGCGTTTGATCGGCAACTTGAGCCATTTTGATGTTTTGCCCCAGAGAGATAATTGTTATTGTTGTTTAGCAAGTAGTTTTAAGACTTACCATGTATAGTTTATGATATTGTTAAACAATAAATCCATAAAACAGATAAAACATTGTTTTTTTCTAGAATTAGTAGTTTAAGGTAAACAAAGATACCTTGTCATCAAAAATACAATAAATATTGTTAAAAAAAAATATTATTTACTGTCTGATCTGTTGCAGCATGCAATAATCGTGTCGTGCAATTTTTACGTTTAATTTCCAAGTACTTTAATGCTTAAATCCTGTTTAGAAAATATTGAATTAGCTCTTAAATACACAAATTTTCAGAAACTTCACAGAAAACTTATTCTAGTGTATTACCTCTGCACATACTTTGTGATCTTGTCTTTTAAATTGAAAGACAAACATATGATTATTACATCGTAACAAAAATGCAGTTACCAACCCATAAATCAATTCGAATCATTACTTACAGATGGCGGCACTGCGCTTCCAACTTCCAACATCTGTATTTAAATTTTGACAACTGCTTGACTTTTCAGCACGACAGACGACAGTTGTTACTGGAGTGTTGAATCACGTTTTTCACAGTTCTCCTAAAATGTCGGACATCCTTGATCTTCAAAGTCATTGCGACTCCGATTTACTTGAAGAAAGCGAGCGTATACCTTCCATTTTATTTGCTCTTTCTAGAAAAATCAACGTGAATGTTTCAGATTCCACCGTGCGCTTGAAAAATTCCGTCAAGCGCCGTAAGGGACGTGGATTTGAAACGCACTGCGAAAGCGAACTGACCAACATAAAATACTTCGAGAGCTTGGAACCCGGAAACAGATATGCGATTGGACATCCACAAAAGTGTAAGCCAAAATGGTTATCTTTCGAAAATTGTCCAAAGCAAGCTTTTGATTTTTGTAGCGGTGGAAGGCTGGGTGCTTTTCGTTACGGGATTGCACGAAGAAGCCAGCGAAGAGGATGTCCGAGAAGTATTTTCCGAGTATGGTGCTGTGTCCAACATTGCCGTAAATATGGACAGAAGAACTGGATTTCTAAAGGTAACGGGTTCGGTTCCAAGCAAAAAAATATTACTAGAATCTTTTAGGGTTACGCTTTGGTTGAATTTAAATCTTTCCAAGACGCTGATTCGGCGAGAGAAAACCTGAACGAAAGTTCACTTTTAAACAGAACTCTATATGTGAATTGGTGTTTCAGCCAAGATAAACGGAAGTAAGTGTTCGAATACTTAATTTATCTGGTGTATTTTTCGTTTTTAATATGACTTCAGGGTACTACGAACGCACTACAAATGGTAAAATGTTCCTGGGTAACGATTGCTTCGTCTGTGCAATGAATAAGTATTGATTAATAAATATGTAAGAAAATAACAAATAAATAGTCGATTGTGTTAATTCTCCTCTTTTTGTAAAGGTGCCATTACTATAGTCCACTGCAAGCAGTCAAAAATAAGTCGAATCTTAACACCAATTAATGCTAAAGCAATTATTGATTTCCATTCTGATGTCCTGAATAAGATCTCAAAATTCCCCGAACTTGGAGTGAAAACATACAATTTTGCAACGCTGTAAAGGGCTAAAATCGACGAATTTTTCCAGATATCTCGATAGTCTTCGATAAAAATACATCAGACCAAAAAGAAAGCAACGAAAATTCTTGATAAAAAGATAGATGGTCATTTTTTCGTACACGCAATCGTTTTCTTGAAAAATTCGAGTAACAGATCTACCTAAATCAAAAAAATTATCTGTAGCAGTTTTTGTTGCATGGAGGGAGTACAATTTTCCTGATGTGGAATAGAGTTTTTAAATTATTATCGTGGATCACATAAGTTCAAATGCATAATGCCAGATTACGAAAAAATGATTGTGTGTGCAAAAAAGAACTTATCTTTTTTGTAGAGAATTTACATAGTTTTTTTAGCCTGATTTGTTTTTGTCGTAGTCAAATCAAATAAATCTATCTAAAAATTTTAAAGCCCATTTCAGAACCTTACCTGGAAAACTATCATTTGATTTTTTATGAATTCGTCTACAGAAAAATACTAAATGTAGTGGATTATTGTTATATTAGAAGTTGTTTCTGAATACAACTTCAGGGCCTAGGGTACTTATATCTAGTTTTTATGCAATGCTTTTAAATTAGTCTACCAGAAAGCTTAGTAACGTATAATAATAACCACAATTTCGTTAAATTGTGTGCTCTGTAAATCTGGATTTTATGTAATTTTTTACGGAGAAACAAAATTCTAAATCTGGCATCATTGCAATAGAAATTTCAAGCTTGGCGTCGGTAGGGCTTGTTTTGTCCAAAGTTGCCAGACTGGAATATCTAATATCTTTTTCACATACTGGCGATGTGACTGAAGTAGCAAGTCACTAATTTGGGCTACATTCAAAACCCATGGTAGTGACATTCAGAAAGGTACAGAATACCTTTCACTACACATAAGTTTGATTATGATTATTACGGTTCGGTATCAGAAATATCGCAATGCATCAAGATCTGGCAACCTTGCTTCTGCCATATTTATTATTCATGTCAATGTCATTTCCCTGTCAGTTGGAGAGTTGGACACAACAAGGGTCAGCTGTGTATTATGGCCGTTTGTTGCGTGTTTATGGTGAATGATTTTAGTAAAACATTTGTTTATTGTCAGAGATATTCGATTTAATACATAAGCCACTAATTTTTTGTCAGGTGGCGCTAGTTTTTGTAAACTTTTGTGCTTTCCAGTCAGTTGTCAGTTATACAGGTAAGTGTGAAAATAGTTGGTATTATTAACAAAAGTTTAAAACTGCATTTGTGTTCTTGTAATTGCAGCATTAAGTCTTTAAATGAGTGCTTTGGTTGTAACATGAACGTACTCCATTATGTCAAGAACATCAAAAAGGAAACAGAAACAGGAAGCTTCTGTACTAGATCAAGCGTACAAAACCAATAAACACAAGCGAAACGGGGGTCCCAAACATAAAAGGAAAAATAACAACCATAAGATGAATCCAACCAATTTTAGAAGAACGGTGGTGAATGAGTATGCTTCATTGAGTCTCCCGAAAATTGCGAGGGTAAGTAAACCTTATACAATTTGATATATAGATATTAAACTGATGACTCCTTAGACCATATCTTGTGTTCACCCGACAAAATCAAAAGCAGCACACCACCACCAAAGGATTACGAACAGTCGAAATGGTTCACTGGTTGTATCTTTCCAAAACAAGGCCGCCATGACTCAAAGTCCGGTGAGCGGAAGCCCTACCAACGTGTTTACACGGACGTCTCCACAGGGTAACGTAAGCAAGGGCTCGGTTAGTCCTTCCAGTGTCATCGACATCACCGATAGTCTGTTGGAATCTAATAGAACTAGTTCGGATGTTGTTGTTATTGAGGACTCATTTAGCGAATCGGATCATGAATCAGTACATTCAAATAAAGTAAATGAGAGAGTTGGCATGGTAGCAGAAACAGAAACAAGTGAAGGTAAGATGATTATTGTGGTAGTCAGATGTTAACAATTTCTGACACGAACATATTTATACTTAACCTCAAAATATTTTAACATGTGTTCATGGAACGTTAAACACCATATCTTCATGAATTTCTTTTGCGAATATTTTATAACTGTGCGTATCTCAGATTTTTCCATTGTTGAAAATTATTCAAACGCGTAAATTCTTAATTACTTTGACAAACAACGAATGACAAGACTGATAATTGAACAAGTGTCACAACAAATAAATGAACTTTTATTTACTATCTTCTAAATACATCATGTAAGTGTATTTCTACACTTACTCGCTGTATATTCAACGATTCCGCAGCTATAACATTGTACCACCAATACATGGTAATCAACAGTGCACTTTGTCCATCCCTTTCTCAAAAAAGCATTGCTACATCTACTACCATAATTATATTACAAGGTCCATATATTTGCATTTCGTTATCAACTCCCTTAAAAATTATATCTCAATGAATGAATTGCATAATATTTGATTTTAAATAATAACCTGATAACCAAAAGAGATTTCATTGCCATTTTCCATGTTGTAGATGACAAAACAACTCCAGCAGACACTTCAGAAGTAATCATTTTGGATGATAGCCAAAGAGAAGAGGATACCATTCCCAGTGCTCAAAATAACACGCCCAGTATCTTTTTCATCGACAACAAAGGCAACGACGCTTTGAAGAAAACCCTAGAGGAAGAAACTAAAGACGACAGCATAATTATCATCAGCGATACGTTAGATTCCCCCGCACCACAACCAACCAGACGTAAAAGGAAACACGAGAGAATAACGGCGCCGATGACCAAAACCGGAGTAACATGCACCGCAAACCCTGACATTTTTACAGTGCCGCAGGCGCCCCAGGCCGTGCCGAACTACCACGCGAACATCTCGCCCGCATTTTTACCCGTCAACCCCTTGCAACGGGTGGTGGTGAACAATTTCGTGCAACAGACTTCGACTGCCGCCGCCGCCTCCACTTCTGGATCGTACAATCGCGTGTGGGTCAATCAGTGCGTTCAGCAAAGTGCTAGTGCCGCCGCTGCTGGCTCGCAGAACGGTCCCGTACAGCAGAGTGCCAATTTTTACAATGGCGGTGAAGTGTGCAAACGCGGGTTGAGACCGATTATCATTGATGGTAGTAATGTTGCTATGGGGTAAGTCGAAAGGTGAACTTCGGTAAGCGTAGGATTTCTATTTGAATAACAGCAGAGAGGATATGAGGTAAAACCTGTGTATTGTTTTTTGTAATTTTGTGCCATCATGACAGGTTTATCAATTTTTTTTGCTAAACTTATAGTTAAAAGAATTTCATATTTTAGGAGCAAATAATTCAAGCCATCTTTGGGGAAAATGTTCTTAACGAAAACCTGTTAGAAGTTTTTTTCTTTTTAATTTTTTGCAGTCCCTGTTTATACATTTTTTTTGGCACACTGGACGCTGTGAAAAGACAAGGGACGAGGCTTACTGTACAGAGAATGAATTCTAATTCTTTCAGAAGCCAAGTCAAAAAAAAACAGCTGTTCGTGTGCCTGAAAACTGTCCTTTTTAGGACAAATTTACTGATAGCTCTGAGACTACAAAAGAAAGTATTGTTTCATCTAAAGATTTATTATACAGGGGTGATCTTCTTTTAAGCATGTTCCTTCAATAACTATACTAAAAAAAATTTTGACTTGTCTGTAATAACTTCATTTTCAACATTGTATTGGCTGTGGTCGGTACAAAACGTAAAGAGAAACGTCGTTGTTCTGTTTAGTATTAATTACTATGTCAATTACAAGTAATTGATCAACATTTTGTTTAAATCAAGAAAATCGATTTAAATCTGAAAAAAATCATTTTTCAATCATGATTATTATCAATCCTGGTTTAGAGTAACTGCTAAATGTATGATTCAACGTCAGACTTGCAAAACCATTTTTCACCTCGAACCAGTTCACGCCACTTTTCTTGTTTTGAATCATAATTTTAAGCTTCGTGTATGGTATTTCAGAAATCTTGCAAAATCATCTGTCAAAAATTATGCAGCATTGTCAGATGTTAAAAATGTCTTATTTGATTTAATATCAATTATTTCAAGTCGAACTTAGAGCTTTGTACATAACTGAATTTTCCTGGACCCGTCAAACATCAAAAGTCTATTTACACAAAACTTACACGAGTAACACAGTTAATGTTTGAAAATATTTTCAAAGATCGTTGACTTGCTGCTATACAGAAATGTTATCAGCTTCATTATTTCAAATGGAAGACTGTGTACAGGATTTTTTTTTTATATATATAGCACAGGAATAATTTTTTGTGTCTTTCAAATGTCTCAAAAATTTTACATACTTTTGTCAATAGAAAGCAAAACCAACATGACAGTGACAGAGAAATGATTGTAGTGTTCCATTAAAAGTAATGAAGTTAGCCGTGTTTGAAGTATTTATCTAAATTGGAATGGTAAAAAGCGTTTGACCGTCTTTCTTAATTTAAAAGATATTGTCAATTTTCGTTGGGTCTGCAAATGTCAATTTTTACTCAAAATGTCTTATAAAAAAAAAGTTGTATAAAATATTTATTTTTGTTTTCGCAATAGAAATGTGTTTATGTTACCACCCCTTTATATATATATGGCAGGTTTATATTTTTGCCAGAAAAATAATTTTTATGAAGCTTTATTAGTTTATTTTATTTTCTCTTTTCTTTTTTTTTATTTTGTTCATATTTTTACACCTCTCTTTAGTTTATATTCAAGTATACTTTTTTTTTAATATAATGTTTGGATAACAGTCAATTTGACAACAGATACTGCAATGAATGGATAAATTACATTCCCTTACTCCCTTATTAACTTCCTTTATTCCACAGAGCTGTTAATTTGCTGAAATATTATAGTATTAAGTTTTGTTTTCTTGTAAATTTATAGACAAAATTGCCCACCTGCTGATGAGGCTTAATAAGCCAAAACAACTGCTACTAGTGGTTTGTCTTTGTGATCCAGCATGGCACAATATATAACGTTTATTAATTTAAAACAGTTTCACAATTTAGCAAATCTATTTAGAGGTGAGTTACCAAGGTGCAATCAGCCTAAAATGAAAGTATTTTTAACCTAGATAAAAATGTTTGGCATGGTGAATTTGTTCTTTTATGTCCTCCTGAGTAGTGGGCAGTTCTTTATAAACCAATTGCTTAACATTGCTCACAAGAAGTCAAGTTTTGTTAAATCTGGAGACTGTGTTGGGCCTGGTGTAACATATTTTATGAAATTATTGTACTTTACTAGGCTCAGCAGAAAGAGAACCACCCTCTTATTAATAAATTTGCAGTTTGTTAAAATAAGGTTAGTTCTTACTTTGGGTACCATTATCTTTGAGAATAATTTCATCTTATCAAGCACTTATTATGTGCAACTTCCATTTAAATCATTTTTATCTAGGTTTAACTAATGACATTGGTGCAAAAACTAGTGAGAAAACAAGGAAATATGTGCTGGATTTTTCAGTAAGTTTGCATTTGACAAATAGGTTTTTCAAACCCTTCAAATTTGTCTTGATTTTTGCCTCAAATGATCAGGGATAGTAGAAAAAGTTAATTTACCCAAATGTGGACTTAGTTCCTTATACTATACTTTCATTATAGATCAATTTCCACTTATGGCTCACCCTGTATAATCAAGGAACTCTGTTTTCCTAGCCTACCCAGTACCCATATTCCATTGGCCACTAATAACTGTTTTCATGCCCGTAATTATCTTTCATTGCAACGAATGCATGCCCAGTTACAATTGAGATTAATTGTCGTTTTTTAGGCACTCGAATGGAAAATTTTTCTCCGTCGAAGGACTGAACATCTGCATCGAGTACTTTTTGAAACGCGGCCACAAAGTCAAAGCTTTCATACCTCGGTTTAGGTTAAAAAGCGGCCAGAGTTCCAACCACCAGTTGCTGTATCAATTGCAGAAGACGGGACACGTTATCTGCACCCCTTCGAGGGAGGTCAACGGCAAAAGGATAACGTCGTATGATGACAGGCAATTTGACCGCTGGTGCGTCCAAATCCGTTGCTACTCTGTTTCTTTTAGGTTCATCGTACAGAGCGCTGCCGTTCTGGAAGGTATCATAGTGTCGGGTGATAATTTTAAAGACTTGATTAAGGAGGATCCGAGTTTGAAGCCGACGATCGAGAGCCGGTTGCTGATGCCCACTTGGATAGAAGACATGATCATATTCCCCCAGGATCCTCTGGGTAGGGCAGGTCCGTCTTTGGAGGAATTTCTCAAATTTCCATGAGATACTGTTATTTATATAATTTGTAACATATTTTACATATTTAGTGATGCAAATATACTTGTCTATTTATGATGGTTTGTTATTTTAACACTGAAGCTTTATGCCGTCCGTTACTTTAGGGGTCATTATGTTAGAACGGCCCTTTATTGCGATACTGTAATATATTTAGCAATATTTAGTAACTATACAGGGTGTTCATTAAGTATGTACCATAACTTTAACAGACGATTCTCCGAGTTATTTTAGGACAAAATCTTCATTAACATGGGTCCTCAATTGCTACGTTTTCAAAATACAGGGTGATAAACAAAAATGGTTTATGGTAAATATCCTTTACCCAGTTTTAATGAAATTTGACAGTGTTAAGGGGCCCCTTTGCCCTGATTTGATTAAATTTATTAAGTCCAGCGGCGTCCCAGAGGGCACCTTAAGCAAAATTTTTTACAAAAAAATGTGCTTCTGACTTTTAAAACTTATATATTTTTTCACATTCAGCAACTACAAATACAACTTTTTTGGTCTCCTGATTTTTTTGTTTCTTGCTTAGTTTTCGAGAGAAAAAAATTTAGTCTACTTAATTCCATATTCCTGGACCTCACAAGAAGTCAGTGGCGCACATCTTTTTTGTCAAAAATATTGATTAATGTGTCCTCCGGGACAACACAGGACTTAATAAATTTAATCAAATCAGGTTTCCCCAATTAAATTGTATAGCTTTCGAGTTCGGGTTTTTAATATAAAAATAATATAATAATGTTTTTAGTTGTACCACATTTTTTGGCAATGTCTGATGTAAATACTACAACTTTTCATACAGTCTTTTGTTCCAACTTTTCTTACAGAATGTGGCCATCTTAAAGTGCTTTTAGTCTTGAATTGAATCGATTTAGTAAATCATCTACCATGGATTTTGGCATTTTCAATTCTTTTGCAATGAAGTGCCAGGACACTGGATTTTCTAACCATTTGTCAACAACCTTTCGTTGATACTTCTCTTCATTCATTTTTTATAATCAAAATGTTATGTACAAATATATAACTTCTACTTCACTAGATTTTTAAACTTACATACTAACCAGCACAAAATGATAATGACAAATAGTTGTTGATTTTAAAAAGTCACAGCCATCTAAAATTTCCGAATTTTATTCAAGACAGTCCTTAAGTACTGTTCCACAAGTTTCATTTATTAGAGTTTTTGAAGTTATTTCAGTTTAGCAAGTAGATTAAATAAAATAAGCTAAAATTAATGCGGGGTGGGACACTGAAGATCAAATTTAGAAATCCATGAAACAAGTAATTTTGTTCTTTTAAGTATTGAATGAAATTCTATATACTGGCGAGTTTTCAAATAAAACTTGATAAATTTACAAAAAATGATTTATTTGGTATGTCTAATACGAAATACAGATTTTTATCTCCATTTGAACCACACAATATTTGTGCTTGTAGGGTTTATAAGCAATTCCCATATAAATGTGATTTTTTTCTTTCCCAGAACAAATGTTGCCACTGCAAAAAATCTTTAACATCACTTATGTTCAAATCTTCAAGACCTTATTATACAATAATAGGGGTAATACACTCGACCTTAATTGCATTCATATCGTTGAGGTGTATTTTGAAATGTTTGCTAAAGTTGGAATAATCCAAATTGGCTTTACCGCTTCTGATCTCGATGTGGCCTTTCCAATGATCATCACACAACGGACACTTGATCATGACGATATTCTTATCCCACATTACACTGACTATCAAGTTATTAAGTTTAACCAAGCTTTCATTCCGTCTCTCTTCGTCCTTGACGGTTTGCAAAAGTGCGATAAACCTGCTCATTACACTTTTTTTAATGTGTTCCTTGGCTTGGCTCCATTCTTCATTCAAGTGTATTACCCCCCTTTGGAAACTACTTCCACTAGGAGCCAATCTTTTGTTGGGACCTGCAGCTTCTTCTGGCAACTTACGCTTTGTAGCTTCGACCGTCTGCAATTCTTTTTCTTTTTTACAACGGTCGATTACAATTTGAAGCAGCTTCTTGTGGCCTTCACGGATTTTAAATTTCCACGTGAAATTTTGGTACATGCCGTAAAAGCTACGTTTGCTTTCGATGCTGGACAACAAAGTGGGAAGGTCGGACCTCGCAAACTCTTCTATGCTGTTGATATCGGATTCCTCCATCATGGAAATGGACAGTTCGTTGTCGAAGCCGGTATAAGCAAGAAGTAGCTTCAGATAATGAGGCAAGTTCAGATGATCAAGGTCTAATTTCTTTATTAAGGACTCAACCTTTTCAAGTATTATTGGGTCAGCCATCTCCGCTCTACGAAGAAAATGGTAACTTATCTATAGTTTCTTTTAACAACAATACTTTTTAATATCTTACCTGTGTTACTCTTCAATGTAATCAGTTTAATACCAATTAATCCTAACACAATTACATACAGTTTTGATGTTGTTTATTTGCAGAAAGGTAAATACTGCACCTCTCAATTTCAACATTTCAAGGTTGGTATTGCGACGTTGTCAGATTTTCTCATCAAAATTCATGGTGTTCAAAAACAATAATCGCAAGAATTTTTCGTTATACTTTCTACCCAAACTATTTAATTAGATTATTTACTGGGTATTATTCAACGATAACGAAATGAGTATACAAGAATCATGGTCCAATAAAGAAAATTAGTCGCGATGACGTAATAGTGGAGAGACGACAAAATTAGCGCGCAAAATCATTGCTTGTTTTGTTTGTTTTTTTTTCAATTTCACAAATTTAAATTAAGAAGAATTTGATGTTGCATTTTTTTACTCTATGGTTGCAAGTTGTAAAATAAAGCTCTTATTAAAATATTATTTACTATTGGAAGTGTTTGATAAATCAGTGTTGTTTGAATGAACCATTAATTGATTTTGAATATCTTAGTATAAACTGACAAGATTATCTTTATTACCTCCAGTCACAATTCGAGGTAATCAAATAAAGTTCTCCATTTTATAAAATTATTTATAGAGTCGCTACAAAGTATATGGTATAGGTAATTAAAATGCGTTCTGCAATTTTTTCAACTCCGTGTCAGCTCTCGTTTCCGAGATATGGGCGCAAGTTGCATTTTTTTTAATGGAAATAATGTATCACATTTGTACAATTGTACAATAAATTTATTGCTTCTCAGTTGAGAAAATTCTGATAAAAAACTTGGGTCTTGCAAAAAACTTATAAAGTCTACAGTAATGCAAATTATTTCTTAACTATATGTAATGTGGCACATCACATTAATCAGAAGAAATAGCTGAATCTGAATATGAAACAATCCAAATGGCGTCCATAACAAAAATTGTTTTTTATGCAAATGCGATATCTGCGTTTTAATTATATATATCCCAATAATGTTATTTAACAACGACGATCTAATAATGATGTAACAATATGTTATTTACTGATTGCACATCAATACCATTACGTATGTTATCGCTTAAAACACATCTCTTATTCATAAATAATGTCATCACTTGTAATCTCATTATTTATTGATACTCAATATTCAGTGATCGAGCAAAATGAATGTGTTATTATTGTGTTCGCGACTGGTAAACGCCGTTATGGCCAAGATGTACAGCAAAGTCCACCCTGAAAGTAGACCACAAGGGAAAAACAATGTCACTAGAGCGAAAATATCAGACTCCATTCGTCCTATTAGTTTGATGTGCAAAATTATGGGCATCATGCCGTTCAGCATCAGAAAACAGAGAGAACTGGTATCGATCGAATCAAAGAAGAAGGACTGGCTGTATTTCTTGTTTTATTTCGTGTCCTACATTGGCATCGCCACCTATTCCATGCTCACGGTAAAAAATGATACCCAGAATTTCAATGTCGTTCCGAAAATCTTCGTAGAGACGGAATGCGGAATCATGGTGATACTGGAATTACTGACGACTCTGTTTGCGTTTGTTTTTCGAGCCAAAGTTTGTTACTGTCTGCGTCTTCTGGCTGATATCGATGTCATATTCGAAAATATCAACGTGGATATCAATTACAAACGCATGTATAAAGTAACTATAGCTCTGGTCTGCACAATGACTGTATCGGTGACAGTTAGATCCATACTCATGCTAACAGCGGTGGATGTTGATGCGTTGCAACAATTAACGTTATTCGTGGCTACCTTTATAAAATCTCTCCTGAAATACCAATTTATCGTGTACGTCTTGCTGCTTAAGGAAAGATATAAAAAGATTAACGCTGCCATCAAGATGTTCTATAAGCCCAAACCGAAAGAAATAGCGAAGTTCCAGCATGTGAACGAAGTTGCAGAGAAGTTGTACATACTCTGCAGATTGCATTATAAGTTATGTAACATCAGCCGCATTCTGAACACGGCCTTTGCCTTCCAGCTTCTTCTTTCGATAGGGGTCTCTCTGTACGACATATTGTTCCAATCGTATTACCTCTACGTTGCTTTCTCTGGCAGAGTGCAAGGCATTAGAGTAAACATGATTGCTAGTGCTTTTGCTTGGCTCTTCGACGAAGAAATTGAGGTCTACCTTTTGGTTTACGCTTGTGCCAGCACAAGTGATTGCGTAAGTTACCCATTATGATGCAGTAAGCGACACTGACTTCACCCGGTGTGACCATAAAACGGCCATTTTTGGTCCAAAGTGACGCTTCATAATATTGAAACTACATTTGGTTGAAGTTTTTTATTCTATCCATCCTACTGATTATTTCCAGATTGAAGTTCTTAAAATGATTCTGACAGCATAAAAACACACATCTAGTCTACCTTTCAGATTATTTTTAGAATTACACTTATTGCACGACTTAGTTCTCTCTCTCTTTGTTTTATATCTGTCTATTTAATTGATTGTTTTTGCTATATTATGCCATCTCTACATTGTAAAAGTATAGATTAAACCATCATTTTATGGGTATACCGCACGAAGCCAATGGCGCTGACCATAGCTAAATTCGCTTAAAACTGCCAAACTTTTTTTAGGCGAAAAAAATAGCTGTCATTTTGCACGAGTTACGCAATGGTTACAATAATCCAAAACTAGAAAATCACGTAAGTCCTCTCTATTCGCAACATCATAAAATAATACATTATAATTTTTTGCAGGTACAAATGTATTCGTTGCAAATGTTGCACCAACGAATAGAGTTTTCTGCTTTGGGATTCTTTGCTATGGATTATACACTGATATATTCCGTAAGTCTTTTGGATACAAACTACTGAATTAAGAGGCATAGTAAATTCTTTTTTCCAGATCATAGGTGCAGTTACCACGTATTTGGTTATATTCATACAGTTCGATCAAAACCAGTTTAAATCGGAAGTTCCACCGGAAAGAACTGTTACAAACACTTCACTTATCTTAAGTGTATCTTAAAATTTAACCCCATATAGTAGTGCAAATTAAATAAATCGTTTGACATTACCAAAAACTTAACTATTTACTAAAAATATTGTTAATACTGGCATTACATTTGAAACATTATTGTTTATTAGTAACAAGAGAGCCCGTTAACTATTTTTTTTACTTATTACTTTATCATTGTTTTAGATATTAATAATTAAAATTTAAACACACCAAAACTCCCGCGCAAACACTTGATCTTTGGATTAAAGAACCAACCACGTCACAAAATAGTAAACAAAAACGTATTTGTTGTGGAAGATCATTGAGAAGATTCCAAACAGAATGTTAAACGTGTATTAAAACAACGAAAATTTGTCTTTGAATATGTATAGATTTTTGCTGAAGGATAATTAGGTTATAAAAAATACCATTGGCAACCCCGAATGGAAGTAAATTATTGATTGAAATATACCATGCTTTTAAAGTTAGTCTTATTGTTTAGAGAATATAACTATAATCCAGCTAACAATGCGGATTCAGTTAAAGATTGATTGTTATTCACCTTTGGGTTGGCCAACCTGAGTAAAATGAGCTCAGTGACTCCCCTATTATATAGTGCACAATAAAACTTGTCATTAATGTCAATAAATATATAGAAGCATAAGAGATTAACAATACATGTCTTTCCAAAACTGTTACAGGCAAATTTGATTTAATTGTGAAATTAATAGAGTTAGTATGGTTTTAAATAATCATAGTTCATATGCACACCAGGTGTAGAGAAATTACAAAGTGTAGCTGGTTGCCTACGTGTTCTAATGTTTTGATTGGGAAATGAAATTCTATTTCAAGTTCAAAACATTCTAAGCTGAGAGCAAAATCGCGTCCGCGACCATTGTTCTTGAATTATGACGCTATAGCAATAATTAAACTGGCAAATCATGGTAACTTAACCAAGGTCAGTATATTTTAAAACACAGCTGTTGGTGGTATGTTAGTTAATTGGCTTATCATATTACCTTTAGTGGCAAAAAATGTAGTTGCAGATTAGATATTCCGTTTATAGTGCTCTAATAATTTAATGAGCTTCACTGAAATATCAGCATTTCATTTAGTCAGTTGTTGGTAATTATGCACATTACCGGACCTTCGCCAAATTTTACAAAATTTTGCACACTGCTAGTACACGGCCTCCTAAACACGAATCTGTCATCAGTTTCTTGCGGTCTTGTCTAGTTTTTGAGAAATAAGTGTTTAAACTCGGAACTACTTTACCATGCGCGGTGTTCTTCCGTATGCCGACCGATGTCGCATGTTCCTTTACGTCCGGTCTTCCTACGCGACTGTGCTTTCCAGCTGATTTGGGGGTTTGCTTTTATTACCGCGCGATTTTTGAGGCGTTTAGGCCGTGTTTTTTGCGCGCGGCGCGCAAAAAACACGGCCTAAACGCCTCAAAAATCGCGCGGTAATAAAAGCAAACCCCCAAATCAGCTGGAAAGCACAGTCGCGTAGGAAGACCCGACATACAGGAGCTTGTGACACTGTGCGCCATAGGGGAGAATACTCCGCGCGATAAAGTAGTTCCAAATTGAAACATTAATTAAAACAAAACTAGACGCGACCGCAAGAAACCGATTTTAGATTCATGTTCAGGAGGTCGTGTTTTAGGAGTGTGCAAAATTTCACGTAATTTGGGGTAGGTCCGGTAATATGCATAATTACCCAGTTGTTTTGTCATTGCCTGTTGTGAACATTTAATTCTTAAATAAATTTCTTTCTTCATATCAAGTAGCCATGGCATCCCTCGGACTGAGCATGGAAATCTGTGTCTTCCTGCTGTTTTTAAGTATCTCCTTGTATGGTAAGTTCCGATTGTCTTCTTTTTGTAAGACTTTATTAACACATTTGTATTACAGAATCCGTTTTTACCAACTTGGTCATTTACCGGACGTGTTATGTTAGTTTTGGGTTTAACGAATCAGAATGTGCGAAACTAGGCACAGAAAACTTAGACTCAAATGCCACCGAGCTGGAAAAGATTGTGCAACCGTACGCAAACGTTATAAGCATGACAAAATCTTTCGTGGAAACGTTTCTTGGCGTATTTATATGCCTATTCATCGGACCATGGTCTGATAAAAAGGGAAGAAAACCAGTTCTGCTGTCTTCAATGGCAGGTGGGTATTTTAGCACTTTTAAAAACTCATATGTAGCTGTCACATAAGTTATCTTGCATTATACAGGGTTAACAGGGTATATCATTTTTTTCTGGCCATTATCAAACTTTACTTTTTTTTGGATATACAGCATATGCCTTCTAATATAATACTATGCTCGTATCTTGATTACTATAGTAGGTATCCAAAAAATGTTATGTTTTTTAATATCAAAATTCATTTTTTCTCAAATAATTAATCTTATTTCCATAAAAAATATCCAGTTTTATAGTTTTCCAAATATTTTTGCTGGAAGCATAACTAAGAGAACAGAATTAACAAAATAATGCCATCCCTATCGTCAGTTAAGAGTGCATACAAAAATTTAGATTTTTCTGTAAGTTGCAAAGTTTCTTTTGCTGAAAACTTTTCCAGGACCATAACAAATAAAACAAAAAATATTTTGTGAGTTCAAGCAAAAATTCCATGCAGTAAAAACCTTTTTTGGACTATTTCGACGTTAGAAAAGAATGAGAAAAATTGGAACAACATTTTTACACAAGTAAAGGTGAGAGAAATTATAAAAAATATCTAATGTGTTCCATTTATAAAATAAAAGTTATATCTTTGAAAACATTAATTAAGGAAAAAATTGAATAACACTGTTTATGCTACTGAAAAAATCAGTCGTAAAGTATTCAAAAATTTTTTTGATAGTTATCATAGTAATTGGGATGTGCCAATTGGGATTTCAAAACTATCCTGGATTAATACTGGTACAAAATACCTCTACAGAAAATTATATTTTTTATTTTAACAAATATTACAATCACCATTCAAAAGAAAATCTCAGTGAGGCAGTTAGCTGGTATAAAATTTAATTTCTCTTGTCTGAGTTACCCAATTTTTCTCTAAACTTTCCCATAATTTTTTGTAGCTTCATAACTAACTGTATCACTCTTCCATTTCTAGTTATATGTTGTAGGTGCCACCTTAAGTATGTTAATAATAGCCATAGTAGCATCTATACCAAACGCATCACCATGGTATCTAGTCTTACCACTAATAGGAACCTTTTTTGGAGGGTTTTCCTCTTTTCTCACCGTCGTTACTTGCTACATATCAGACCTGGCTTCCGATGAGAATAGAGGGACCAGGTATTAACAGTCTTCTGTTTGTACCGCTTTATAAATAGTATTTTTTTAATATATAGAATGGGGATGATGGAGGCCTCATTGACGTTGGGATCACTGGTAGGAACAACTACCAGTTCATACATCTTCTCAGCAGTTGGTTACCCATGGCACTTTGGCATATGTACTGCCTGTATCTTCATGGGATTTTTGTATATTCTGTTCTTTGTCGAGGAATCTCTTACAGATACTACGGCCCAGGTTTGATGTTTATTTTGCCTAAGATTAGTTTGTGTGGTAATGAATTGATAAAATCATTGAATAATACAGGATATCCCACCTAAGAATCAGGGATTTGTAACGCTTTTAATATTCAATTTAAAATAAAAGATTTCGGAGAAGTTTACTAAAAATCTACTGTAGGATTACCTTGAAGATTTACTTATTTGGGCTTTGTACATCTTTGTACATCTAATCTCTTCAGTTTGCAGCCGTAAAGTATAAAATTATTATTTAACCACACAAACTATGCTTGTATTATTTTCATTTCTAAAGAATACGATCCCTGACACAAAAATGTTAGGACGTCAACTGATTTTTCGTAAAAGTTTGAAAATTTCCATAAGGGATTCAATATCATGTTTTTCTTTTATAGGACACTATAATAATATGTATTGTTTTACATCATATTTACGACATTGTTTTGAAATAATATTTATTTATAAAACTAAACTAATGTCGATAACAATACAATATTTATTGACACATAAATGTTCGGACAATACATGTCAATAGCCGGTTGCGCACCTTTTTGCCTTAATAACTGCTTTTATTCTGGCAAGTATAGTTTTTACAAGCTTTTAGCAATCTTCTGCGGTAAAAGAGTTCCATATATTTTGCAATTTTACGTGCAAATCAGAAATGTTGGATCATTTCTTAATTGCTGCTTCATCTTGTGCCATATAGTTTCGATTACATTTAGATCAGGACTGCTGGAGGGCCAGTCAAGGATGGAAATGTTGTTGTCTTGCAGCCACTTTCTTGTGGTCTTGGCTGTATGGCAGGAGGCGCCATCTTGTTGAAAAGTAAAATTTCCATCAGGTGATAACATTGGAATTAACACCAACAAACTGGTTTCAAGAATATTCTGATATTTTACTGTGTTTACAGTTCCGTCTATGAAGTGCAGTTTTCTAACACCATTAGCAGACATGCTTGCCCATACCATAACACCTGATGAAAATTTAATTTTTCTTTTTA
Organism: Rhyzopertha dominica; assembly: GCA_025024175.1. NCBI lineage: Eukaryota > Metazoa > Arthropoda > Insecta > Coleoptera > Bostrichidae > Rhyzopertha > Rhyzopertha dominica. The sequence continues at coordinate 62,213,427 of QCXZ01000064.1, forward strand.
GTCGGCTTTTGTGGAAGGCTTCATTTTTGTTTCTTATAACACTTGATCGATGGTCACTCACGCAAACATCAAATTTTGATTCATCACTAAAAATGATCCTTTTCCAATCTTCGAAAGTCCACAATGCCCGTTCCTTTGCCCACGCTAATCGTCTCTTTTTTTGTTTTTGCATGAGGAACGGCTTTTCCTTTGCCTTAAGCAATGATAATGATGAATATGAAATTTTGCTTAAACATAACATACGTACCTTATAAAAATGTAAACCAGAGTTATGAATCCAGCGACGACACATTTCTCGTGAAACATTTCCCATTGTTTCTTCATTCCATTTTGCTGTTATTTCTCTTAATGTACTTCGACGATCAGTTTTACAAATCCGAACAAGACATCTTTGCAATCTGGAAGCGACTTTGCGTGGCCGATCAGCACCATGTCTTGAAATTTGAATTGAACTCGTTTCTCTATACTTTTTCACAATATCTGACACCGTGGACTTTGCGACATTTATTTGCTTAGCAATATCCCGAAACGTTTTTCCTTGGTGAAACAGTTTTACAATTAATTCTCTGATTGCATTATTAGTTGCTTTACCGTGTGACATTTTGTAGTCAATTGATATCTAATCGACTTAATTGTCAAGTTAAAAGTCACATGGAAACATATTCTTTTGTTTCCAAGGCTTGCTATTTATTTGTTTTACTAACGTGACCGAACATTAATGTGCCAGCAAATATTGCACTGTTATCAACATTAGCTTAGTTCTATAAATCAATATTATTTTATTTCAAAGCAATGTCATAAATATGATGTAAAACAATACATATTATAGTGTCCTATAAATAGAAAATAAATTGAATCCCCTACAGAAATTTTCAAACTTTTATGAAAAATCAGTTGATGTCTGAACATTTTTGTGTTAGGGCTCGTAGATCTATGGTACTGTAATGTAAACTAATCATTCATAATTCCTCTGCTAAACCTTGACTGGTTGCTAGTAAAAATTAACATTAATTTTTAGTACATCTCTCTATTTTTCAGGCAAATTTATTCTCACTCACAAACGTCAAAGCAATATTTCAAACAATACTAAGAAGAAGAGACCACTACAATAGAATTTCATTGATATGCTTGACTGTAATCTCAGCCATGTTTATTCTTTCAATCACGGAGTCGGGAGTAACATTTCTGTACCTCAGAGCCGAATTTGGGTGGTCCTTGCAAAAATACACTCTCTACTGCAGTGCTACGAGTGTGATATGGATTGCTGGAACATGGTTGACTGTGTACGTTCTACACAAAAGGTTGGCTGTAGCAGAGACTGTTTTGCTGCTTATTGGCTTAATTTCTATGTTGGATGGGTCAATGTTGACTGGACTGGCTTTGAATGATTGGTATATTTATGCGGGTAAGTTATTATCTATTTCTGCAATTTCTTCTGCAAATTTTATTGTTTATTCACACCATTAGCATTGTTATAATAAAAGATGTGAAAATTGGAAATTTTCTGTGATTGCAGCTGGAATAGTTCGACTGTGTGGGGCAGCAATAACTCCCATGGTAAGAACACTAGTCTCAAAAATCGTGGACGCAGATGAGGCTGGTAAGGCATTCACATTGATCGTGGCTCTGGAAATACTCGGTGCAACCATCGCTATTCCGCTGTACACGTTTACTTACAACTCAACGTTAAATTATATGCCTGGTGCATATAACTTCCTTTCAGCGGGTGTCCATGTCGTTGGCATCATTATAGCAATGTAAACATGATTGATTGCAATTTTAATGAATGTTTCTAGAGCATATGTTTTCAGTATTGTCGCCCTTTTGCGACACCGACAGCGTTACCACAGCAACAGATATGGACCGCTGGTAGTACCTGACGAATCAGAATGACAAAATGGAGCATTGGTACAATTATTAGCAAGTTCTTAATTGTGCCATAAAAGGAGTGATACTTTGATGTATTGTACTAATTGTGATATTTTTGTACCTTAAATTATAAGAGAGATTATTATGTAATTTAAGATTCMACTCGAAAGGGAAGATATAAACTAATCTTCGTTGCTCTGTTTTAAATCAATGTGGCTTCCATTCAGAAGCCACACAAAGATCTTTTAAGAATAAAAGACCACTTTTTCTATTCTTTGTTAAAGTTGATGTTAGCTTAATTCAACCGACTAACCATGACAACACCTTAAAGTAAGGTAAGTGATTGGTTTAAATTTTATTTGAGTTGATTTTAGCTTAAAATGGAGTAGAAAAATTGGCCCAATAGGTTTGAAGTTTAGTCCTTTTTTACAAGCTAACAATGTAGATTTAAATTAATTTTTTCCGAGTACCTTTTCTTTTGTCAAAATACATTAAACAAATATGCTTTGTTGCATTTTGTATTGTTGTAGGCAATTTAAAACAATTTTATTTTAATCACAATATAAAGATAGTAGGGCGACATTCACTAATACTCAGTCATTGATCATGTGAATTCCAGTGGTGGCACACACTATTTCTCCCTTTTTGTAATAGAAAATATAAAGGCAGCAATCATTCAAAAGACATTGTTATATTTTGAAAATTCATTATACAAAAATCTTATTAGTCTTTAGGTGAGTTCCCCTACTGTATGTTTTTATTAATTTTAATTATCTATGTGACCATTTTAAAATGATTAACAAGTTCCTTATTAAAAAAAATATTTATTTTTCAGTGATTGATCATGTTATGAGATTTTACACTTTTAAATATTATTGTAAAATAAAGTTATGCCAAATAGGTAGAATGGTTATTTTTTGCTATACCTGAGTAGTTTATTTATCCATAGATAACACCTTTCACTTATCATTTGCCAACCTGCATCATGTTTAATGGTCCCATCTTAAGGGGACTAAGAACACTATGCCCGTGAAAAAAAAGATATCTATACACACAGGGTAATTTCTTGAAAATGGAAAATGAGGATTGTAAAAAATAATCGATTGTTTTTAACTGCTAAAGTGTAACAGATACAGGGTGGTATATGGTAGTGTTTTTTGGTATAATCATTCAAATTTTTTTATGCTTCCCTGTATATCATTTTTGCCAATTTTTACATTCTTGTACAACTAATCCCCAGTTCATGGTTTTCCCATTCCCATAATGTATGATCCTGTATATATCTTTCCATAACTTCCAAATTTTTTCCCATTGTGTCCAGATTTGTCCTAACATATCTGGGTTTTTAGTGATTAGTCTCATCAAAAATTAACTTGAGTATTAGTATTATTTATTACTGGGAGCTGTAATGACAGCGAAATAGATCTATCTGTAGTTGATTAAGGTGTGTTTATAAGTTCATTAGTATTTTGTTTACTTTACACATCTGTACATTACATAAATATCTGCCGACCTCTGTATTCAAAAGGAATACTGGAATTCATAGTTACATAAGGTCTTAATCAGCTTGAACTTTCACAACTGCTCATTTTGGTCTAGAATTTGAAGCAGTGAGGTTCAGTGATAGGTGCATATAACAATTTGGATATTGCGAAACAACAGCAACCGTAAGTTTTATAAATTTGTCCATATATTAATTACATTCGATTACTTCTTATTTTAATTTAGTTTGATTACTTCAACTGACCAATTAAGTAAGAAAATTATGGAAAAAGTCCATTCAATAGTTTTCATTATTATTATTTATTTATAAAGTGAGCTGAAGGCATAGTGAAGCAATTGTTTTTAGTGCTAGTGTGTGGTTTAGTGAATCGGCAGTGTTAAAACATCGGTGTTTTGAACTAGTTATGTTTGGACTTAGTGTATTTTGTATGTCTTTTAAATAAAAACAGTTAAGTCATAAATCCGCAGTTTTCGAGTTGTAACAATATTTATAACTTGATTTTCCAGGAATTTCCAGATTTATTTAATATTTGTTTATATTATTAGCAGATTAATAAAATCCTTGGCAGTTCTCTTTAAAATTGAAGTAAATAAAATACTCCGAACAAGTTGCTGGGGCAGCTTGACTATTTTAAGAAAAATAAAAAACGTATTTGTGTGTACATTGGCAAAATATTAGTTTATAAAAAGGACAATCAAATGCTCAAAAAGTCACAAGGACATTTTGGTCAAAGAAGGGGGGGGGCAAATCTACTCGGTAGATAAGATGTCTTTTTTACTTCCACATCCAACGGCTGGAAAGTAGTTTACCGTGAAAAAAGTTTCAAAAATTTTTATTTGCTCAATCGTTTTAAAATTGTCCAAAACGTAAAAAACTTTCGAAAGACTTAACATATGAACTTGAAATTTGGCATACATATAAATCAAAACTACCCAAAGCGACCTATTGTTTTTGGGGTAAGTAGGTTATCGGGAAGAGGGTGAAATTGGGGGGTAACTACCCTTTTTGCAAATATTTATTTTTTTTGTTTTGTTTTAGTATGTGATTAGTAGTATAACTGCGAGTATTATTCGTCCTTATAGATTTTCGGTGCAGCAAACTGTTTAGAAGATATTAGCAAAAAAGCGGCACAGAAAACGGTTTTTCCTAAATATCTCCGAAAATATTTAATATAATCAAAAAATTAAAACACCATCAGATAGAAAATTAAATTTCTCACAGTCTTTTTTTTTGACATTTTTGAAATATTTCCAAAAAACTTTTTTTGGTCCCTGCTTATACGAGTGTTATGTAAAAAATCAAATTTCTGATCGAAAAGCACTCTTGCAGTTTTTTGCTAAGTTAATAATTTTGGAGTTATTTGGAAAAAATCGATTTTAAAAATTTATGTATTTTTGCTAATATCACAAGAACCGTTTGTCTTAGAAAAAAATGTTTAGAGAGAAAAACACTCAAAACCTGATTACTGATGGTATAGTATAAAAAAATAAAAGCGTAAATGTCATTTTGACAATTGGATATGGAAGGATTGATTCAATTTATTGGTCTTTTTACTAAGCTAAAAGATTCCAGTCGAAAATTGCGTCATACTGACATTTTTTTGTTATCTATTTATAGATAGTAGTTTCTAAGTTCTGAAATGGGTTCATTATTGTCCAGTGAGGTTTAAAAAAATATGTGTTTTCAAGGGCACGATTTGAACCTTGATCTCTCAGGTTAGCACTGCGTTGACATATTGTATAAAAGCTAGAAAGTCCTTTGTTTTATTATAAATTGTTGATATATGATAAATAAGACGCCAATGGTTTTTTATTTCCATGTTTGGGTGTATGAGATTTCCAGAGCTTGGGTTATTAGTACTTTGTTTAGCAGTAGATATTTTCACACAGGGAATAACCTATTTCCCCTATTTCATTACTTTTATATCTAAACTTTGCATAACACCATCGAGCATTCCAGTTTTCATAATGTACCTACGAACTTTGTAATCTTATCAGAGATAAAAGATAGTATTTGACTTATATAAACTGGTATCTAAGGTAAACTAGACCTTTGCAGTGACCATATCTTCCCTTAAACAATATAACCTGGTAAGTAATTTTCTACAGTACGTTGCTAATGTTTCGTTTGAATGCTTTCGATTTGTAGTACTAAAATGGAGGAACAAGCTTACGATGATCTATTGGTGGACTTAGAATGTCCCGTCTGCACAAATTACATGGTCCCTCCAATCAGACAGTGCTCCACTGGCCACAGCATTTGCCAATCATGCCGCTCACAACTACCAAAATGCCCACTATGCCAAAGTAAATTTACCGAATCGAAAAATCTCACCCTAGAATCGTTGGCACGCAAAATGCATTACCCGTGCGTTAATAAAAGTTTAGGTTGTTCCGCAAGGCTGACTTTTGATAATCGTGACGAGCACGAGAGCGGCTGCAATTATAAGGGATTCAGGTGTGCGATGCTCGGCTGTCAATGGGTTGGGAAATTAGACGAGATTATGAAACACTGGGATTCCAAGAAAGTGTCCAGTAAACCTTATCAGGAAAGCAATGTGTGTCATACCAAGGTTAGCATTAAGATACAATATATTTTTAGAATGATAAGATAAGGTATATAAGCTTCGCTGCCTTTTATTGTCTCAAGTTATGTTTGATAATTCTTTTTGTTGGCAAAAATTGTTTCTGTTGTATTAATATGATTTATTGCTTATGGGTGGTACTAGTGATAAGTTTTAGACAATGCACTGTCTGGACTTCCCCTATTGTCTCATTTCACCTGTCATACTGTCATTGTCAATCTCAATTTGATGATTTAAGGTTACTTTTTGCTCTCATGTCTGTTTTTGACATTTAATCTGTTTATTATTATTTTTTATACAAACACCCATGTCTTTTACATAAATTACAGAACACTTATGTTATTAATAAATACGTACAGCTCAATATTAATTACTGAGATCACTAATGTTTCAGATATTTAAAGGGTTGCAGTTTTGACAATACTCCCACACTTTTTTGTTGCAAGTTGAACTGTATCATAGCCATTTTTTTATCATCTTTTGTTTTAAAGCTATACCCAACTTTTGAATAACCTTACATTTCTTCAATTCTCAATATCACACGTAGGGATAAAGATGCAAAGAAAAACTGTAGTCACCTTTTTTATTTTGAAACCAGTGACATAATCAAAAAAATTTTAATGGGTCATATATTTTGAGATATACCACAAACTTACATATTTTTTTTACGGAAACAATAGGTGATTTTGCTATGTTCAGATGTTATGTTTACATGCAGGCGTATACGGAATAAGATAATATGTAACATATTATTCTTCAGTAAAAATTTTAACACATATTTAAGGCTGCTAAAGGCAGTCATACAGTTTTTTCTTCAGTAATCAATGAAGCCACATAACTATTTGGACTAAAATCTGCTTGAATTGCTAAAATTTTGAAATAATGACAGAATTATTAAAAAAAAAACATTTTCTCTACAATTGTCTATTTATATACTTCTCTGTCAGGCTCATGAAATGTTTCCAAACTATTGTATCGAACAGAAAAGACAACTAAACAAAGTTAATATTAAAAGGAGTCAAATTAACTTTTTTTTTGCTTCTGAGATTAAATAGTAGGTGGAACACAACACAGAAGGTTATCGAATCTAATGCTTTGTAAAATTTTCTGTTCCAATCTACATTAAAATAAAGACATTAACAACTTTTGCGAAAACACTAATTCAAGTTATGTTTGTTTCAATTGTATTTCACCTGGTGGCAAATTGACAAATTATTGTGCCTAGTTTATGATTTTAACGACAGGTGGCTCTTTTGGTTTTACTAACTCTGAAATTATTCCAAAATCAATCACTAGGATGGAAACATAAGCCTTCACTGTTCAAATAAAACTGCACTGTCATTACTAATAAAAAGTATTAGAGAAATAATTATAGAAATGTTAACACAAACTTAAAACGAATGACACTGAAGAAACATATTTATTTACTAAACAATGTAGATGGAAATTGTTTAGAAAATTTATATTGCACATATAAAAAAATAATATATAATCAATCCACTGATTAGTTTTTTTTAATGTATATTACGGTAGCATGTATATATCTACACCTTGTATATTTTTTTTCAAGGAATTCTGATAACACTTTCATAATACCTTGTGCCGGTTGAGACATTTTTATCTTTTTAAATTGTACATGTGGTGTTTGTTAAAGTATCAGGTGATCACATTATGATTTATATAAAGTAGATAAAACTCAAGTGTTGATTAAAAGTTGACACGTCATAATATTATTTGTGATATTCAATGTTTTTAATTTTGGTTACAGTAGTACATCTCACATCTCACAAAGATTAATAAACAGCAGAAAAGAAGTAAATAGGTCATATTCAAATTGACAAAAAAACATAATTTATGTGCATTGATGACATGGTACACATTTTTTTCTCATTGAAATCATTACTTTATATTCTGTTAATATGTAATGAAAATGTACTAAAATATACACGTATAATATATGCTTGTATGCAAATATGCACAAAATTTTCAAAAATTTCCACATATGCATGATGTATATACTCCTTAGACACATGAAATAAACATTTCCTTATATTATAGAGCAGACTTGTGTAATACATTAGAACAACTTCATTTAAAGTATATTAGTACTTTTTTAGTACTACTACTATTTGCACCTATAATATACATACTCATACATACTAGCAAAGTAGCATTCATATTATTACTTACTATTTTTAATAATTATTTACACATTTTTATTAAAATAACTTAGCACTAATAAATGTTTTTCAAAATTTGACATCTTAGAAGATTTCTGCCCATCATAAAAATCATTCTTTAAATAAAATTGAATATTTCGATGTAATTCTAGTTCCTTGGTAAACTCCCAGATTTCTTATGAAAAATAGCAACAATAGAGGACCCAATTTGGATCTTTGAGGCACACCTAAATTTATTGGTGGCGGCAAATACCAATAATTATTATTTTTTTTTAGCTGAAATCAGATTCCTACTACGCCAATATGATTAAAGCGCACGATCAGCTGTTCTGGTTCAAATGCAAGTCAGCCCATGGAAGGATTTTTTTCGTAGTCCAACACATCACAGGCTCTCGGGACAATAACAAATTTTACTTCGAAATCGACATATTCCATCCCGCTCGCCCAAAACGCAGACTGCTGTTCTCCGATCATTGCCAGGCGATTGACATGGAGCACGCAAGTTTATTTAAAGACGGGGTGGCCATTTCAGCATCACTAGATGACGTGAGTCGATACACGGGCGACGATAACTTGCTGATTTATTACTTACGCGTTATGTCAGTTAGCAGCTCGGGAGAATCGAAACCTGAGAGTTCGGAACATTCGAAGCCGAGTTCCTATTCAAAGCCTCGCACGCCACCGCATAAGTCATTTTATGGTAAACATCCATTTTCGGGGAGTCATAAAAACAAAAATTCCAAATGGTAGAGTGGGTGATTTGAATTTTTAGACTGATTTCGTAGGTTGTTAGTTATTTCTTCGTTTTGAAGCATGCAAGTTAAGAAACGGATGTCATAAATGAAGAGCAATTTAGAAGGAAATCTATCAGTTTTCTAGTTCATGCAACAATACATTATCACATATCAATCTCAAAAATTTTTACTGTCAGTTAGAATATATAAATATTCCTATATAATTTCATATGTACAGTTGGTGTCAAAATTATTGATATGTCTGCATTTAAAATATAAACATTCTTCCAATTTTATTGCTAAAGACGATGAATAAAAAAAAGTAATGGTTTTATTTGCCACTTGATTCAGATCGAAAGAAAATCTTAAAGATATCCAGATGGTCCAGATTTAACAGTGGTAAACTTCTTTTCGGGATAATTTAAATTTCGTGTCTACCTTTTCTTTAACATACAAACTTTCTATGATAATAATTTATTCAATTTATCATATAAATCATGTAAAATTGCCAGAAGCAGAAGCTGCAGGATGGTTGATTCCTTTTGATGAAAAACTGTCATATTTTAGTGCTTTTGCTTGAAGATGTATATGAGCTATCTGACAGCATCTAATAACTAGATTTCTCTCTAAATTGTTTTTTTTTACTAAATCATGTAGATGCATACTTGCAGTGAGGAGGAATTTCAGTTTTATATGGATAGAAGCTGTTTGTTGAGGTCTTGAAAAGGAGTGTCATACCATTTCCATTTGAAAGCAGGAATTGAATACATTTATATAGACAGTGCCCCCACGTGCTGCAAAAATGTAAAGTTGTCTTTCTTGTCAAAGTTTTTATGGATTATATTCATCTCTGAACAGTGATGAATGCCTTAAAACATCTTATACTGCTTTATTGCGTCGTGCAAAAACCTGTAGATTAGAAAGTGTGATTATTGCTTTTAAGATAAACACTTTAAAGTGTTTGAATCGAAATCATTAAGATGACTGTTAGATAGATAAGCTACACAAACAAGTGAATGTGACCGGATATTTTATGACATATCTTTGAGTCGCTATAGATAAAATGTCGTATGATGCGTATAAGTGTATTTCAGAAGAGTTAGACAGACCAATGTAAAGAAAATGATTGTACACTATTTTAAACAGTGGCCAAAATATTGGACAGTGCTCTGTTGATACAGGTCATTTCAGTAACTTTTTAACATACCTTCGAAAATTCACACTATTACACAGTATTAGTAGTCCTACTGTTAAAAAATTGGATTGTTTTGCAGAATTATCGATTTTTTCTACTTGGTGTTTGTCGAACAAAGAGAATAAGTACCTGTTTCAAGGACCTAACTTCTTATAAATCCATCCCTATGACAGATTTAGCATGTCAGTCTTATTTGACAATGTTATTTAACATTTAATTTGTTCATTTTTCATGGTCTTATAGATGGTGCAATTAATAACTAGATTAGGTACAGGATAGAGAAAATTTGTGAATGCTTTGGTATAACAAAGATACTTCGACCATGTTATGTTATAATCATGGCAATACTGTTAAATCAGCATGACTAGAAAAAAAGATAAATACTGTTCTGTATGTTTGCATACTTATTCTTAAAAGTCAGTAAAATTATCAGAACTCAGTGATGTGAGCCCAGAAATAACACATTGTTAAGTTAGAATAAAGTTTAGCTGGACTAAGACTAAAAGTTAAAGTAACTAGGATACATTTTGAATGCCTGCACTTGTTTTTGCATAACTTTAGAGATATGAAATATCTGCACAAAGTTTGGTGTTGCCATTTTTTCTGGGTGTAATATCTAAAACCATTCAGTTTTGCCATATCAATCAACAGCCACTTTATATACATTTAAAACTTCATAATTGTTTTATGCATACTACTTTACTTTGATTTTTCTGGCATAAAAAATTTGCTATATGACAATAACGAGAAAGAAGTTAATGTAATCAGTGAAATATAATAAGTAAAATTCCTTGTTTGCTATTAATTTTGATAAGTTAACAGCACATTAGAAACAAATAGTTTTTTTTATAAAAAAAAAGGTGGTTATATTTGAAATCTTGTCATAAAGGTTTTAGATTGCCAAATTTGGTGTATTTTATTTCTGACAGGCGGTATCTTGATTAGTTTTATCATTTTTAACTATAGTAATTTGTAAGATCTAATACTGTATATAAGTTCGCCGAAAAAAGCACCTAAACATAAAAGCATATGACTGCAGAATTATAATGATTAATATTAAGCCTTAATCATATTAGTGGTTAAAGTTTTATTCAATGTCACAATAAGGGTGTGTAAACAAAAAATCCGTACAAATATACCTTAAACTACTGGTTAGGAAACTGATTAAAAATGGCATTTACAAAAATTTTAAAACATAATCAACCGCTAATCTCACTTTTGTAAAAATTCTAGCCATTAATGTTTCAAAATCGTTCTTTTTTATAATGACGAAGTTTGCTAAGAATTTTCCCATCCTTCGTGGTATACCTTTTGTTTTAGTAAGGCCCAAAATCTCTGTATGCCTCAATTGAAGTACATTAGGAACATTATCTACACGCAGAATATATTTTATATGCTCTTGATGAAAAGTCTCAATTGTTTGAGCACCATAATGAGCTGTTCCCATGTCCAGCCCAAAAAATATATTTTCCGTCATTATGAAATTTGTTGTAATGCATTGATTGGCATACACATTTTGATTGATATTTAATTCTGAAGGCATTATATATGGAGTAGATTTTCCCTTCAAACTGAATGCTAACCTTTCTCTGAAACTTGGCATGATGTTATAATTTCACTTCATTTAGCACAAAATTATCGTTAGAAGGCTTCAAATGAGTTTCATGCAATTTTCGCAATTTACTTCGTTGTTCTTCTAACTGCTTTTGGTTATATTTAATATTTTAAATTTTCAATCTAGTTTTTTTAATGACTGTCTGATCTGGAATGGTTTCTGACTCCAGCTTTTTTTTCTGTTTTCAGTCATTTTTTGAGGTTTTCTTCCATTTCCCAATGCCTTATACAGCGATTTTCCTACGCATATTCTTCTAAAATATGTTTTACAGTTAACATTCTCCTTGTAAAATTTGCCAATTACTCGACATCCTTCAAGGTTGATTCTACTTCAAGATATGTGAGTTTTGAAATGACTCAAACTGACACGAGAAATGTCTCAATCTTCAAACTGAAATGACAAGTTTTCACAGCCTATTATGTTTTAATATAAAAAGCATAAAAAGATACGTACGGATTTTTTGTTTACACACCCATATTGCAATGAATGATCTGGGAACGAAATTGCAAAGGATCCCAAAAATTGGTGCCTTTATGTGAGATAACTCACACATGACATGAGAGATATATGAAATGTGACAGGAAGGTGAATAGAGTCTGACTACAACTTTTATTAAGGTGAAAATCAATAGACATTGGATTGATTTATTGAAATGGGATGAATATTGAACGATAGGAATAGAAATAAGTCAGAAACTGGGTTCTGTCAAATATGGAAACTGGGGAACCACCTGCAGTTTTGCCATAAAAACAAGATGCTTATATAGAGAAAAGCAGTGTAAAAATGATATCAGACTTGTTGCCAACTTTGAGCTTGCTGGTCTGATTTCAACAAGCCGCAATTGTGGTTTTAACACGGTATGAAACAAGGCCTCATTATTCGAATAGCTGATTGTTCTAAAGCTGCCTCAAGCACCGCTGGTATGCACTACACTAATATGACTAATGGTTGTTTCTTACTTGTAAATCATACACACGTATTGTTCTATATTATAGCAATGTTAGGATATACGTTGATTGCTAATATGTTCCAATTCAGTGATGACAATAAACTGTGGTATTAAGTGCTACTTATCCATAGCACCATAATAACATTGTATAAATGAGAAATGGTGTGATAAACCAAAGAAAGTTGGTTTAGATATATGTGAGAGGTAAAATGATATCGAACAAGATATGCATTAAATGTGAAACAGTTGATTGTGACTAGTTGCAAAACAGGATAATTCCATATTAATCGTGTTCTGTGTAATACACTGAGGCATTCCAAACTTGAACTATATTGTATTGTATACTGTTTGTCTGGTCTGTCAGTTGAAATCACAAATGATACTACTGTATAGTAATGCTTGTTCATTTAAATACCACACCTTGAAAAAAGCAGTCAACGTGTTCATACATTTAAATAGATGAATGTTGACTACTTGTTGATTTTTATTAAACAAAAGAGTTCAATTTATTGTTATATTTGAGTAGCAAATTTGGTGGTTGGTGTTTTTAATGTATTGTAAGTTAGAGAAACTTTTTTTTTACATAGCTTTAGTGTAACTCTAATGCTGTGATTAATATAATTCTGTAATTCACTATTTTCTAGGATTTTCTAAAAAGTTTGTAGATCATCTGTAGCATGTAACTTTTAACATAATTATCAAATTCAATATATAACTATGATTTCATTTAAAATGATAGCATTAACTTGCTTGGAATAGTTCTGGTATATCCAGTGCATATTACAAGACAGACTTCAAACACCATAAATGATTATTTTTTCTAATAACTTTCGAGGTAAGAATTGATTGTGAGTTGCACTATTGCCCTAATTATTATGCCAAATTTTATGGTCAGATTTTTATTGAATGACCATAATGCACAGTTTTGTTTTGTAATGTAGCAATAAGTCTTGATTTTTTTGCTGATTTGGGACCAATATGCATAGGATAAAAAGTGATTACACTGGGCATTTAATGACAATTATTTATAAGGATAGTCCAGTTTGTTGAAGTCACGTATGGGTATCTTATAGCAGGGTAACATTTTAAATACTTATGTATTTTTACATTGTGTTATACTAAATAAATAATTAATTAAACCTAAACACGTTTTTTATTGTTATGTGTTACATGCTTTCAGATGCAAAAATTAAAATTCCTTAAACAAAAGGTTACTAGAATGGTAAGGAGATTTTGTATTTTTGATGTAKTACTTTATGATGCATATTTTAAATTTTTATCATTTTTTTTGTGCAAAAAATCTATATTAATAGTTCAACTTAAGAATTAAGTATTAAACATTTTATTTGATGTAAAAGCTTCTTGTGGTTATGTTGTCGTGCGGTCATTTAGCGTGTTTCAGTTTCGACAATAATAAAAATTTTGTTCTTTATTTATTGCTTTATTTGTTTAATGGTTCTATATTTGCACTTTTATCTGGAAACCGGTGCAGTTTAATTTAAAAAAGTGAATATTTTTGTTAATTTTTTATCATTCTTCTTGTTGAAAGATAATGCGATCTCCAATTACAGTTCCTTGATGCAATTGTCGATATTGTTTAATCTTAGCCCATACCTCTCAATGTTAAAAATCTAGATGATGTCATGGTTAACACAAGAAAACCTACTAAAGTACAACTCATTGTTATTACCTACAGATTATAAAAAAACGTTTCTACAACTATCTTTACTTTTCTTTTAGACAGTGGTGTCATTGGAATTGGATGCTAAATTTGCAAATTACAGTTGTTCTGTTTTAATTGTCTCTCCTAATTACCTATAACTGTGAGTTTTCTTGAATGGAACTTTTCAAATTTATAGTTTTCAATAAATAGTTATTGTAAATCATGCCACTGTCTGTGGTTGGTTTTGAATGGTTATCAAGATAATCTTGATAATCTTCATGCCTGCACCACACTGATGAGCTGCAACACAGCGAAACAGCGGCAAGATGATGTGTTCGTTTCAAATAAAGGGATCTGAGATGAACGTGAACTTACATGACCAGTTGAGGAGCCACCTACAAGATGACAACTTACCAAGATGAATTTTCTAATAGCGGCAAGAATAATATTAACAACATTCAGCCAGGTGAGTATTCCAGAACTGTTCTTTTTTGACCTTAAAATTTTTTCGTCTCCGATTCAGTTGAATACAAGTATACTTACTGATTTGGACCTCCTGAATTTCGGAATGGTCTCAGTTGGTCGCTAGCTACAACGGTTCGCTCTGAAAGTGTCCTTATTTCGGCCGCCCTACGTCCTAGCGCATTTTCGAGCAAATTTTTGAAATCTGCAGTTCAAAATACATCTGTATGACGATTTTGAGCTATATCTATTTTTTGTCGAAAATCACAAACCATCCAAGGCTAACCCCTTTGCTCTTTTTTGACCTAAAATTTTTCGCCTCCGATTCAGCTGAATACAAGTATACTTACTGATTTGGACCTCCTGAATTTCGGAATGGTCTCAGTTGGTCGCTAGCTACAACGGTTCGCTCTGAAAGTGTCCTTATTTCGGCCGCCCTACGTCCTAGCGCATTTTCGAGCAAATTTTTGAAATCTGCAGTTCAAAATACATCTGTATGACGATTTTGAGCTAAATCTATTTTTTGTCGAAAATCACAAACCATCCAAGGCTAACCCCTTTGCTCTTTTTTGACCTAAAATTTTTCGTCTCCGATTCAGCTGAATACAAGTATACTTACTGATTTGGACCTCCTGAATTTCGGAATGGTCTCAGTTGGTCGCTAGCTACAACGGTTCGCTCTGAAAGTGTCCTTATTTCGGCCGCCCTACGTCCTAGCGCATTTTCGAGCAAATTTTTGAAATCTGCAGTTCAAAATACATCTGTATGACGATTTTGAGCTATATCTATTTTTTGTCGAAAATCACAAACCATCCAAGGCTAACCCCTTTGCTCTTTTTTGACCTAAAAATTTTTTCGTCTCCGATTCAGCTGAATACAAGTATACTTACTGATTTGGACCTCCTGAATTTCGGAATGGTCTCAGTTGGTCGCTAGCTACAACGGTTCGCTCTGAAAGTGTCCTTATTTCGGCCGCCCTACGTCCTAGCGCATTTTCGAGCAAATTTTTGAAATCTGCAGTTCAAAATACATCTGTATGACGATTTTGAGCTAAATCTATTTTTTGTCGAAAATCACAAACCATCCAAGGCTAACCCTTTGCTCTTTTTTGACCTAAAATTTTTCGTCTCCGATTCAGCTGAATACAAGTATACTTACTGATTTGGACCTCCTGAATTTCGGAATGGTCTCAGTTGGTCGCTAGCTACAACGGTTCGCTCTGAAAGTGTCCTTATTTCGGCCGCCCTACGTCCTAGCGCATTTTCGAGCAAATTTTTGAAATCTGCAGTTCAAAATACATCTGTATGACGATTTTGAGCTAAATCTATTTTTTGTCGAAAATCACAAAGCATCCAAGGCTAACCCCTTTGCTCTTTTTTGACCTAAAAATTTTTCGTCTCCGATTCAGCTGAATACAAGTATACTTACTGATTTGGACCTCCTGAATTTCGGAATGGTCTCAGTTGGTCGCTAGCTACAACGGTTCGCTCTGAAAGTGTCCTTATTTCGGCCGCCCTACGTCCTAGCGCATTTTCGAGCAAATTTTTGAAATCTGCAGTTCAAAATACATCTGTATGACGATTTTGAGCTAAATCTATTTTTTGTCGAAAATCACAAACCATCCAAGGCTAACCCCTTTGCTCTTTTTTGACCTTAAAATTTTTTCGTCTCCGATTCAGCTGAATACAAGTATACTTACTGATTTGGACCTCCTGAATTTCGGAATGGTCTCAGTTGGTCGCTAGCTACAACGGTTCGCTCTGAAAGTGTCCTTATTTCGGCCGCCCTACGTCCTAGCGCATTTTCGAGCAAATTTTTGAAATCTGCAGTTCAAAATACATCTGTATGACGATTTTGAGCTAAATCTATTTTTTGTCGAAAATCACAAAGCATCCAAGGCTAACCCCTTTGCTCTTTTTTGACCTAAAAATTTTTTCGTCTCCGATTCAGCTGAATACAAGTATACTTACTGATTTGGACCTCCTGAATTTCGGAATGGTCTCAGTTGGTCGCTAGCTACAACGGTTCGCTCTGAAAGTGTCCTTATTTCGGCCGCCCTACGTCCTAGCGCATTTTCGAGCAAATTTTTGAAATCTGCAGTTCAAAATACATCTGTATGACGATTTTGAGCTAAATCTATTTTTTGTCGAAAATCACAAACCATCCAAGGCTAACCCCTTTGCTCTTTTTTGACCTTAAAATTTTTTCGTCTCCGATTCAGCTGAATACAAGTATACTTACTGATTTGGACCTCCTGAATTTCGGAATGGTCTCAGTTGGTCGCTAGCTACAACGGTTCGCTCTGAAAGTGTCCTTATTTCGGCCGCCCTACGTCCTAGCGCATTTTCGAGCAAATTTTTGAAATCTGCAGTTCAAAATACATCTGTATGACGATTTTGAGCTAAATCTATTTTTTGTCGAAAATCACAAAGCATCCCAAGGCTAACCCCTTTGCTCTTTTTTGACCTAAAAATTTTTTCGTCTCCGATTCAGCTGAATACAAGTATACTTACTGATTTGGACCTCCTGAATTTCGGAATGGTCTCAGTTGTCGCTAGCT
>QCXZ01000064.1:62230841-62291517 GCA_025024175.1 Rhyzopertha dominica
GAAGATCGGAGTATTGAATCCTCAGGAGAAGCAATGATTTCATTAAACCAGAAATTGAAGATGTAGTAATTGAACTACCCAGAATTTGTTTGGTCATGTCGTCTAATGGGAGGGTTATTTTGAGTTCAAGTATTTAAGAATTTTTGCGATTTGAAGTTAACACAGACAGGAGCTAATTTTTCCTCTGGATATATTTGCAAATTCTTAATGGTTTTTTCGTGCATGAAAATTTTTGGGATAAATGTGGATGCAATTTCCAACGTGGTGACATTTCTACAGCTTCGTTCCAAATACGACATGAAAATGATGTGTGTGTTCA
Organism: Rhyzopertha dominica; assembly: GCA_025024175.1. Lineage (NCBI taxonomy): Eukaryota > Metazoa > Arthropoda > Insecta > Coleoptera > Bostrichidae > Rhyzopertha > Rhyzopertha dominica. Next base: position 62,231,161 of record QCXZ01000064.1, read on the forward strand.
CCTTCTTATATTGGTTGTTAAGCAGCAAAATAGAAAAAATATACAGGGTGATTAATTAAGAATGGACAATCTCTGAACTGGAGATACTACACACAAAAATATGGTGATTGAGCTTAACATGACTTATACAAATGTTGCAGGTTTACGAGATACAGGGAGCTCAAAGTTGGAATTTTAATTTGAGTTGTCTCAATAATTTTGTGATTTTAAGCAGTATCGCCTGGAAAATTGGCAACTTTATGTTTTCTGGCAATAAAAAAGGCACTCTTGTTTATTTCATGTAACTCAATCAGTTTTTGAGTTATTTGCATTTTAAACATTTAATAAATTTTGTTTGTTGTAAAATGAATTTATTCTTTTAAACAGTAACAACAGTAAAGGCAACAAATAACAATCAGTAACAGTAATAAACGAAAACCTAAAAGTAAATGCTCAAAATGACCGCCTTCCACTTCAGTACGCTTTGTAAGGCGTATTACTAAAGATCTTTGAATATTAAATAACATTTGTCGATTATTCTTAATAATATTAGCAGCTTCTTGAAATTTCTGTCGTAATTCTTCGATGGAATTAATTGTTTCTTTGTAAACCATGTCCTTCATTTGTGACCATATTGAGAAGTCTAGAGGGTTGAAATCTGGACTTCTAGGTGGGCAAACAAATTCACTGCCACGCCCAATCCACCGGTGAGGAAAATGTTCATTCCGGTATTGGCGTACTGGCAGAAAAAAATGCGACGGTGCTCCGTCTTGCATAAACCACATGTCCCGCCTTATGGCTAGTGGTACATCTTCTAGTAGTGTGTTAAAATTTTGTTTAAGGAAGTTGAAATAGAGGGGCCCGTTCAGATTAGGAGGAAGTTCAAACCAGATATCACACCACACCAAATATTTACCTTTAATTCATGCTGAAAATGTTTTCCCTTAGAGCATGTGGATTTTGGAGTCCCACAAATGATTGTTATTTCAATAAAAAACACCTCGCCTAGTAAACGTCGCCTCGGTGAAAAGGAGGTTATTAAGAAAATCCTGGTTTTCGGTTTGTTTACCTAGGATAAATTAAGCAAACTGTAGGTGAACTGGTAAATCTTGAAGTAACAAATTTTGGACAGGAGTATAATGATATGAATGGATATTATATTTCTTTAAAACCTGATAAGTACTGACACAAGCCTAATTAAAAAAAAATTACAGTAATAATGGTGGCTTAGGAGTCTTTACACTGAATGTTTAAAATGCAAATAATTCAAAAACTGATAGTTACATGAAATAAACAAGAGTGCCTTTTTTATTGAAAATAGAACTGTCAAAAAGATATGTCGTAATTTACAGGGTGCAACTAACGCCCTGTATAAATAGTGCTTAAAATTACAAAAATTATTGGAAAATGAGAAATTTGAAATTAAAATTCCAACTTTGAACACCCTGTATCTCGCAAACCTGCAACATTTGTATAAGGCATGTTACTCTCAATCACCATTTTTTGGTGTGTAGTATCTCCAGTTCAGAGATTGCCCATTCTTAACGAATCACCCTGTATAAAAATTCACACTTGATTTGGTACCTCGTTGCGAGGTGAGTTATTTTTTGCTTTACTTTGCAGATGGATCTTACGCAACCGAATATAAAAATAATTTCATAATATCCAACCGCTTCTTAATTATGCCCACCGCAAAGCTAAATTGTGTTTTTGAACAACACCATCGGCAGCTGACGTAATCATACACATCACCATCGGACGATGTATTTTTGTATCAGAATTAATTAACATTAAACGCGATATTTCCTATAGAAAAACGCAACAGGTATGTAAGTGAATGTCCGGTTCTATCCTGCAAAAAACAGCATGCTGCCTTTGTCGTTAGATTGTTTCATTCCATCTCATCACCGCAGTCAACCGAAATAAGATATTGTTAGAGAGACCGTTAGCCACTAAAATGATTCATACACAAAGAACCTCTACCAACCAAAACCGCAAGGTAATTTCGAAGATCTGTTTTATTGTGCGGTGCCCATACTAGCGGCCGGTTGGATATTTTTTATCATCCTAAGAGTTTTGCAAAAAATTTTGAACAAATAACTCGTTTTTGTTGTAGTTMCAATAATTATTTATCAGTATTGTTATCCGCATTACATAAATTCTTAGTAGCAGGCAAGAGAAAAATGGTGTCAAAGCTTCAAATTAACTTTACGCGTAAAAATTTGACCGACATTAATTTTAGTAAAAGTGAAATAGATCTTTTGAACAAAGGTTCGAAATTCTGTTCTAATGTCACTTAGTAAAAAGATAGGTTTATTCATTATAGACGTAGAATTAGCATTCAAAGAAGTTTATACAGAAGGAAAAAGGATAAATTGCATAAAATGTTCAAAAAAACACAACACTGTTACTAAGTCAGATATGAAAAGTATTAAAAAATTAAAAGTAAAGAGAAATATAAAAAATTTGCATAGAACGCAAATACCTACACTTTTCGAATTGTTAAGCTAAATGACGCAAAAATATATAAAACCTGTTTTTTTTATGAGTTAATTTAAAATAAGCAATATTGTATTTTGAAATGTGGTCTTTTATATGACAGATTAGGTGAAACTTGCATGCAATGGCAAGTAAGCATGCCATCGCGTTTTGCAATCGAACAACAATATCTCGATACGCTGCATAACGATACGATCAGCATTCTGATCGCACCATACACGGATAKTGAATAATTCTTTCGAAAGAATCGACTACCTCCACCGATGTGCGGCTTGTTAGAATTTATAATAGTCTGCAGTAGCTKCTATTGATGATTAKGCGAAAGTAAATGGTGTATTAAAGCAACGGTAACTGCGTTTATCGATTACATAAGCGAAAGAATTGTGTATAAATATTCATGTGAATAATGCATTCCTGTGTAAATATGACAGGTAATGATACAACAAATGCCTTAGTTTTAGCTTGTTGGAATGGCATATACAGGGTGATCTGTAAGCTCTATGCCAAACTTGAATAATGATGATATTCTAAGAAGAATTGTTGTATGAACATATGTCCTTTTTCTTTTAGTTTAGAAGTTATAAGCATTTACATTATTTATTTTATGCAATTGAAAATTCCCCATTTACCTTTGAATCATTATTTGGGAATTTACCTAAGCTGGCTTTTAATGATTACTTCATTGTCAACTCCATATTTATTTGTCAAAATCACAAAGGTTTTTCTGAGTTAGCAATTATGCATGAATTTTCGACTGTGGAATATACAGAGATTTTTTACACCTATGGATCAAGTAATACGTGCCGTGCAGCACGAGAATATGGACGTAGATTTTCAAATCGACATCAACCTGCTATGTCAGTTTTTAGTGCGTCATTTCGTCGACTTAGGGAAACAGGTCATCCGGCACCGAGACATGTTCGTCCCCATGAAATAAATGTACTAGATGAAGAAATCAATTACCTACAGTTGTCACGAAATTTTGAGTGGCAAATCTTAAATAAAGAGGTCTTACATCCATATCATCGTCAAAAAGTACAAGCACTACATCCTAAAGATAACCAGCAGCTAATCGCTGTAATTGCCAACGGATTCTTCAGCAAAAAGCATGTAATCCTAATTTTATTTCACTGTTTCTTTGGTTACATGAATCATGCTTTACTAGGATGGCATAACAAACTTCCATAATGAACATATATGGTGCCATACCATCAGACCCAGGCGATTTTTTCAATAATATCATAATATCATAAATGATCGCTTAAGTTGTACAGAAAGCTTTTGGAGCATACTCTTTATGATCTAAAAGACGAAGTACCACTTAATGTGATCACTGATATGTGGTACCAGCATGGCGACGCACCACCACATACAGGCAGAGAAGTAACTACCGGGTTAAACAATAATTTTCAAAATCATTGGATTGGTAATGGATGTCCAGTAGCCTGCCCGCCGGATTTTTATCTGTGGGGTCATATGAAGCAGCTGGTTTATCAGATGGAGATTACCAATCGCGAGCAATTAATACAAATAATAATAAATGCAAGCCATGTAATAAGAAACGATCCAAATTTTGTACAGCGCATAACACGGTCTTTAGTTCGAAGACATGAAGCTTGAAAGTGGTTAACTCTAGCAGTTTCTATAATTTATATTTTGATTTTTATTAAAAACGTTTTAGGCGAAATAAATAAATGTAAATAATCAAATGCTTATAACTTTCAAACTAAAAGAAGAAGGACATATATTCATCATCATTATTCATCTGTTCCGGGTTTGGCATAGAGCTTATAAAACTATACCTGCGGCTTTTTTGTGTTTGTTGTTATTAACTTAATTTGAAAGACTTTTTTCTACTAAATATCGAACATTTCATTCGTTCATTTCTGACTCCTGCTTCCAGCCCTTGTGGTTTTTCTTTGTACACCTGACTTTTTAAATGACTCGTAGAGGAAAAATCCATTTGACTTAAATCACACGATCTAACAGGGCATTCAATATTTTCTCGACTCCTATCTACAGATGTAAGATGTGTATTTATGTATGTGCAAGACCACACGAAAATTTTAACACACCAAGCCCACATCTTCAGGTGTTATAAACACAGAGCACAACGCTATGCATAATAAACCGAAGACAATGGCAAATTCTGTTTAATACCGAGTAGAACTGAAAATCGTGACGTGCATTTTTAAAACGTTCTCTCTGTATAACCGATGGTAAATAGTGCGATGGAGTCGTATTCAATTTACAGGTTGCGTGTAAAGGTAAACACTATCATCGGCATCAGAGCGATATACTCGGATCTGACATTTGCTGTATGTTCTCACGGCACAAACAGCTTGGAGAACGTGTTATCAATACAGTAAAGTTCTTACACGAGGACTTGTTACAGAAAAAATAGCAAATCAAAACAGATAGTTTGTTTTATATTAAAAAAAAAGAACCATACAATCCCCTATAACTAAGCATACCACTTTCGCTTTTGTGTTATTTTTCCCGTTTGTTTCCATTTAATAAACAAATAACCCTGTCACTGATCTTCCCTATATAAATTACTGATTGCCAAGGTTAACTACTTGTGAAAGAATGTCTAAGATAGACTTAAGTTATATGGTTACTTCGTCAAACATTCGAATAAACAAATAGCTTGAAAACAAGCTAATGCAACGGATCAAATGTCTAAATTAAATTCATTAAAAACAGATGAGCACTAAACTAAATAAATTATTAAAAACAAAAGCTTCAAATCCCAAAAACCAGTTACAGAAAAATGTCACTAAGCATATAAAATTTTCAAAATACTTGATATCAAACATGGAAAGTATAAACTAAAAATAATGATCCTACAGAAATGTAATTGAGACCAGTCCATCGTATATATTATGCAAATTTGTTGATATTTACATAGATCAAAGATATTTTACCTTTATGGCATTTTATAACTTATTCTTTTTCTACAATTTTATCTGATATTTTAGGGTAATAACTGTTGTTATCTACCAGTTCTTTGACAATATTTAATCTTAAATATTTGTAAATATTTTGTAACAGAAATTATTCGAAAATCAAAGTGTTCTCCACCTTATTAAATATTAATTGGCAGAGAGCAATGCAAAGGTTGGGGAAACAGAAATTAATTCAAGTACCTATATGACGAGTGAAAAGAAAGAATCACAAAAATTGAGACGCTAGTGATAAAAAAGAATAAATAGTTTTAAGGTAGATAGAAAGATGAGAAGGGGGAAAATACTAAAAGTCGACCTTTCAAAAAGAAGAAAACGGACATTAGGGTACGATGAATTAATATGAAAAAAATAGAATGATTATGTCTCAATCAACAGGTTACAAGTTACTCATATAAAAGGCGAATACTCACTAATAGTAAACACTTTTTTAATGGCTATTTGATTTCTTTCATTTTTATGACTTATCTTTTACGGCATGCCGCTTAACATTGCTCAATGTCGTTATTGTAAAAAATATTCAACTACTTCTTTTTTGTTGCAGGTAACATAAGAACCACGTTCTTATCAGGAAGCAAGTTCAATGCCACATGGCATTTAGGATATCCTCATAAGGTAAGCTAACGCAATTTTTTAACTTGCAACCAACGTTTTAAAAGTTACATAAAATAATTGAATTTATTAAACTCGCTAATTAGATTGAATTTGCGAAAGTCGCCAAAAGACAATGCCACAACGTAATGAAATAGAAAAGAAAAAACTGCTTTATAAATAAGTCACGGTTATTTAAATGACATCAAAATATTTAATGAGGTATGACCAATGCGGAACTTGGCTATGTAGTAATTGCGGTTGAGGTAACAATGATTTTGATATTGAAAATATTGCGACCGTTCGAAAACCATTATGAATAAAGAAAGGATAAATTAGACCACTGTATTTTACCTAAGAACATTAATACACAGTCTACACTGTTGGACATAAGTAAGGAGAACAATACATAAATTGTCTGCTAACAATTTCATTAACTTAATGAATTAGTGGTCGAATACTCCAAAACTTAGCTGTCATTTTGATTATATTCACTTATTCTTTCAGGGGGGATTCAAGCTACAACTTCTAGATGAATTAGAACGACCTGTGTTGGATCTGACTCCAACGATACAGGGATCCGAATTCGTGGCTTCGGATGCTACGTAAGTGCCAGAAATCCTTGCACAAAGTTCGATACAAAAATATCATTTACAGGGCACAATCATTCCAAGTGCAACTACCTAAAGACTACACATGTCACAATTGTACTCTGCGTCTTCTTAGGCAAGCTTTAGAGTGGGGCAACAATTACAGATTTTGGTCCTGTGCGGATGTTGACATAAAACCAAGTGAGTATATTCCAAAACCAAAATACTGCCTAAAATTCCGAAGACATTCATCGTGTTTTTAGTTATTTATACTTATTCACTGCTTCTAAGATTCTTCGCAGAGTATTGCAAAGAAATATTCGCGGTCTTTAAAAAAAAGCTGTCTTGCTTTTGGATCAATTATATGTCCACACCCAAAAGACTTCTATGTTTAGTTAATTTCTATTAAATATAACGTGAAAATAATAAATTTACAACAGTAGTTCAAAAGTCCATTAATTCCTTTACAATAAAAAGAACTCAACTCAACCAAAAGAAGGCAATATAGATGTAAGAATAAAAAAAGGGAAACAGTTTATACGAAAAGTTACACAATTATAATACAAGATAAATAAGAAGCAGAGCTATAAAATCACATTAAACAAAATATTATGTAAGTTCAGAATGAAATGCCCACCGTAATTTTTTTGTAATATCTTTAACAAAATCAACTAAGTATCCAAGTGTCTTGCTCTGGACAAAATAACGTTACGTTTTTTGAGCAAAAATTACTTCAGTGGTTCATTTTTGACTAGAACTAGTATCTTACTTATGATTAGTATTATAAGAAAGTATGTTCGATCACATTTTCATGAATTTTATATGTAATAAAACCGCATGGATCTTTTTGGGTCTTCAGCCTTAAATCTTTTAGGTACACCTTCATCTTAAAATTATATATTTCTACTTTATACTGGCGTCTCCTAAACATAAATTATCTAATTTGATGGATAAAAAAAGAAGAAACAATAAATGACTCCTGAATAATTGAAGACTTTGGTGCAAAGTTCAAAACAAGTTTGTTAGTTGCAAACTTATTACAAAATCCAGAACGTTTTTCTGGCAAATATTGATTTCACACTTGGCAAGTCTTTGCACCAAGTTCTTTAGTTTTCTTCAGTGACTAAGCATGTTCAATCATTTTCAGGGAAAGAATTCAGAGAAACCTGTAGCGGACATGGCAAAAATCTAGTAGGAAGATGTAAGTGTGACAGGTTGTATTACGGAGACCGCTGTCAGTACAGAGACGAATGCTGGGAAAACAGTGACTGTGGAGACCACGGAAAATGTATTGACGTGGAAGCAACTACCGCACCTAGGCAACAATGCTACTGTGAGCTCGGGTGGTTCGGTCCAGGGTGTGTCAAACGTAAGTTTTCAAGACTAAACGGTGAAAATAGAAGCCACGTATTACTTTGATATTTCAACAAAAATGTATAAGGATAAATGTTTTGGCTCTTTTTTGCCTTTTGCTTTTTTGTGTTTTACTTTCTCGTCCTTGTCTGTTTGTTTTAAAATGGGGATATTCAATAATTAATGTATTATTGTTCTTCTAGCTTGGTGAAGCCCTAAATCTGGGTTGAAACATTGCTAAAGTCATCTTTGTACTAGTGTATTGAAATGGGAAAGAATAAAGAATCATCTGTTGTCTAATTTGGATCACTTGTCTATTTAAGGTTCTCCAGTAAAAAGCACCAAACTCGACTTCACCCTCTACACCGAACGCAAATTAAGCGACACGTTCCGCCTCTACTGGAGGATACTGAAAGAACACAAAGAAATAGAGGTCGTCATGGTGGTCAACGGAACTAGTTACGCAGCCTTAGGGTGGAGACCCCGTTCCCTAACGAGCTCGTGCAAAAACTTTCCCCAGATAGGTCCCATAACAGCAGGAAATTCAAATAACGAACCCAGCGGCGAACCCGAACCTAAGGGAGAACCAAAAAGCGAACCGGAACCCAACAGCGAACCGGAGCCCACGTCGGAACCCAAGAGCGAACCGGAGCCGAAGGCCGAACCCAAGAGTGAGCCGGAACCTTCTGCTGAACCGAAGAGCGAACCGGAACCGGTAACGGAACCAGAACCTGCCGCTACCGCGGAACCCACTACGACTGTAAAACCGAGGCCTAAGTATAGAAAGTCGACGTATTCGAGAAGGTCGGCGATAACCACTACGCCTAAGGTGGTGGATGGGGGAGATGTTTTGGAGACGAGTGTTTCTTATCAAGTTAGCCGAAGACAGGGTAAGTTTCCGATTTAGAAGCATTTTTTACGATTTTTAGGATAATTTCAACTAGCCACTTTCCCTGACAATTTTGAATTGACATAAATTAAAACACATCTTCCGTGCACACTTATCAAACTGTAATAAGCGCAAGTTTTTTTGTAATTCTCACGAAAGTTGCTAAATACAAGCTCCAGTCATTGTTAGTGTGATGAAATTGCGAAAAATTCCTACATAGAATAACTAACACCAATAAGTGTCTTCTTTTAAATAAAAATTGACCTAGGTTCTATTCTTCGTTTATTTCCTAAGGCAGCCAAGGCAGTTTGTATTTACCTCACATAACAACTTTTTTTCTAAAATAAATTAAAGGAATGGGATCGTTCTCTAAATTTTAATTTTGTGTCATATGTACTCATATTGGTACCATAATAATCTAAATTTCGTTTCCAGGTCGTACAAAACGTGAACCAAAGCAAGGTAAGTGCAAAACACAACCGATTTACTACTTTGCTGTTAGAATTGCACTACTAAAAGGAACAAAGTAGCTACTGTAATATACATTTCAACTTGTTCCAGCACATAGTGTAGCTTCTAGGCAATGGAGGCTTTAGATTCATACTATCTGTACACAATTTTTTATATAACAAGCAATCTCCCAATGGTAGATGCATATTTTAACAACCAGCCAGTGAAGTTTAGTAGAACTAACGGTGTTGGTCACCTCTTGTAGACAATGTAGCGCCGGCAAGAAAAGGACAGCAAGAACCGGCGCCCGAACCAGAACCAAATCCCACTCCCGAACCTAACAGCGAACCCGAACCAACGGCCGAACCCAACGCCGAACCCGAACCCACCCCCGAACCAAAGAGCGAACCTGAACCCTCCCCAGAACCGAAGTCCGAACCCCAACCGGAACCCACTTCTGAACCCTCACCCGAACCAAAATCTGAACCCTCGCCCGAACCTAAGTCTGAGCCTTCCCCGGAACCCAAGTCCGAACCTGAACCGTCTGCCGAACCTAAATCTGAACCTTCCCCGGAACCCAAGTCCGAACCCGAACCGTCTGTCGAACCAAAATCTGAACCAGAACCCTCCAGTAAACCGGAACCTGTTACAGAGTCTGTTGGAAGTAGTAAAATTTCTAATCTGCAGGCAGCACGAAATGACACAAATAAAGGTATGGATTTGGTATTAATTTATAGTGTACACACTATTAACATTATAAATATTTGCACCTGGTGATAATTACATGTATGTAAAGTACTCTAGTAGTAACCTAGTTTATAATGATTTAAGATTGAAGGTATTTATCAATTCTGAATAGGTAACAAGTAACTCATTTAATGACATATACAATGTCGCTACAAAGTATGGAACCGGCAGGACATTTCAGGTTCTGTTCGACCGATTTTTCTGAAATTGTGCATGGGTCTAGTGGTAACTAAAATGCAAGGGGAGGGGTTAAAAAGCACGTCATTGAAAAGGATATTTTTCCCGATTTCAAAAATGTATCGCACTTGTACAATTTATTGCTTCTGTGTTGCGAAAAGTGTGAATACAATAATTGAGCCTGACAAAGAACGAAAAGAATGAAAAAAAATTTCCTTATCGCTAAAATGAACAATGCAGCCTTGAGTAAAAGTTTTCTAATGTGCTTTGTAGCATATTTGGAGGTAAGTTCTGAATTTTTGCCCTGCCCTAATTCGTCCTTTTAAATCTTCTGCATTAGGAAAAATCAAGCGGCGTCAGATCAGGGGAACGTGCTGGGAAATCTATCGCTCCGCGCCTACCAATCCATCTGTCAGAAAACATCGCATTCCAATATCAACGAACGTGGACTACAAAATGGGGCGGTGCACCATCTTGCTGAAACCATATCTGTTCAGAAGGACGCGCAGCACTTTCACGATTAGGGAACAGGCGAATAAGTTCTGGTATAACGTGTTCACGAAAGAGCTGTAAATACTTTACCGCATTCAATTTCCAACGATGAAAAAAGGCCCAATAATGTACTCACCGATAACACACCAGACATTAACTTTCTGAGGGTGTTGTGTGTGGATTTGTTCCATCCAATGTGGATTTGTGTTCGACCAATATCTGCAGTTGTGTCTATTCACGTTAACGTTGAGGCAAAAAGTCGCTTCATTACAAAACATAATCCAATTTAAAATGTTCCTATCTTCATCTATCACGTTCATAGCAGTTTCGCAAAATTCTATCCTACGATCGAAATCATCTTCGCTCAGTTCTTGTAATAAGTGAATTTTGTATGAATGAAACTTCCTCTTTTTTCAAAAATTTCTGAACAGATCTTCTGCTAATATGGTGAGTGAGAGCACGCTGTTGTACTGAACATTTGGGATTCTCTTGCACATATAAAAGGACATTCAAGCTACTTTCCTTACTCGTAGCAACCTTTGGACGGTCTGATTTTAGACGATTTTTAACACAAAGTTTGTTATCACGCTCTTCTCAACTCAGAAGCAATAAATTGTATAAATGTGATACATTTTTGAAATCAGGAAAAAATATCCTCTTCAATGAAGTGTCCCTTCCCATTAATTATATCTCGGAAATGAGAGCTGACACGGAGTTGAAAAAATTCCAGAAAATGCATTGTAATTACACATGGGCCAATGAACAATTTCAGAAAAATCGGTCGAAGAACACCTGAAATATCCTGCTGGCTCCATACTTTGCAGCGAACCTGTATGTCAATATGGTCTTTATACAATTAAACCTTACAAGTTTGTGAAAGAATAATGATGTAAAGTCAAACAATTTTAAAAAAGTGTAAAAAAACGTAAGGTTCTTCTAATACATACATGTTGGAGTAAAAATATTATTTTTCTATTTATCAACAAAAGTTCTTCTAAGCCGTTCTCAAAAAAAAGAAATGATGGAAATACTCGATTATTTCCCATTTTGTACAAATAAAACAGATAACTAAAATCTTTGGTAAAATTTTTCCTTTCAAACGATGTAGCCAAGACAGCACCGTTGAACCCTTACACCCCACGCCACGACTTCAACCCCATGGATTGCACGGACATAATAATCGGCTCTGCAAGGAACACTTCAAGCAGAATAGCCGATTACTACACCCGCGACAGATCCACCCCTCGCATGGACAGTTACTGGGGCGGTAAAAACGACATAACCGCCGCAATGGGCTTCGAGAAGGACGGAGTAACGACCATCTTGTTCCGTAAAAAACTGGAAGCGAACGAACCGTCTGACCACTCCATAGAGGAGGATTTAATGCACGTGATTTGGGCGCAGGGCCAGGAACAAGGGAGGTATGTCCATGTGCCGAAATCTGGGGTGGAAGACTCCAAAGTGGGGGAGAAGAACTTCTACAAGCCCGATGAGTTGAAGTACCATGGACATGGAGCACAAAGGGGAGCAACCACCATCAATTTCTTTGGTGAGATGTTTGTTTTTAGTTTGCTTGGTCATTTAACGGGGTAGGCTACAAAAGTTTTGAAGTATAATTCCGTTAGGTGGCACTCGAGTATATTTCGAAAAGTTTATCTGTTTATGAGGCTAAGGATTGCCCCAAAGATACACTGTTAGACAAAAGTGAAACAACCCATTTGCTAACCAGGATAACTAAAATGTTTTCACATTATAATTTATAGTAGGCTATTGTTACGGGTAAAGCGAAACTGTTTTCAAATGTCATATAAAATTAGTAATAAATGATTTATGCAAAAGCACATTTTTGTCCCTGTATACCAAACGATCCATATACCGGGTGTTCTAAATTAAGTGCGCACCATTGCTAACTTTTTTATTATCATAGATACAAAGTCGGTTAAATTGGCAAAGTAATAGTACTTTTTCTACTGATTAAGATGGTGGAAGCAGAAAAACAATTGAACATAGCATTTCCGAGAAAATAAAAGAAATGTCTTTTATTTTAATGGAACACCCTATATATTTTTCAATAAAAAGTTTAGCAAATTGTCCATAGAACAAAAATGTTCCTTTACGATGTAGTCCTAAAATTGAAAATAACCGAATTATTACCATATCTGTCATTTAGACAAGTAGGCTATATAATTTCTTAAACAAAACGAAATTTGTTTCTTTATAACGTATTTTATTTTAGCTTAAATAATAAAGAAGCTTGCATTAGGTGTGCGAAAACATCGCCATTTTCTTCAATACATTTTCGGACATTTTTCAGTACTCGTTGAGTAGTAACTCTAAAAATTGTTCTGCCGTCAATGGATCGTACAATGCGTCCAATATTGTTTTTCAGTTCTATCAGGTTCGCATATCTCCTCTTATAGACTTCATCTTTGACATAACCCCAAAAGTAAAAATCTAATGGAGTTATGTCAGATCTTGGGGGCAACGTATAGGACCATCTGTTCCTATCTACCTATCTTCAAAACATCTCTCTAACAGCGCTCTTACTTCCTGAAGGCGATGGGGAGGGGCTCCATCTTGTTGGAAATATATTTGGGTCCGAGTCTCTAAGTTGATATCATCCAAATAATTGTCGAGTAATTCTGAAGGCATGTCGACGTATCTCCTTCTAGTCAATGAGCCTTCATAAAAAATTGGCCCAATTACTTGTCTGCCCATCAGCCCACACCAAACATTAATACTAAAATGTCCTTGTGGGTTTCTGGGATGAGGAATAAATAAATTTTCACTAGACCAATAATGCATGTTTTTTCGATTAAACATATCCCGATTCGAAAAATTTGCTTCGTCAGTCCAAAGAACATTATTTAAAATATTGGGATTATGCATCCACATATCTACCAACCACTGACAAAAAATTAGTCTTCTTGCAGTGTCGCCAGGTAATAAAGTTTGCACTGGTCGGTACTTATAAGGTACAAACTTATATTTTCTTAAAATCCTCCAAATTGTGCACAAACTGTAGCCCTATCCCTTACCAAATCTCTAGTTGAATTATTTTTATTTGCGTCAAAATATGCCAACACATTTATTTCTACTTGTTCATCTATTATAAACTGTTTTGTAGTTCTAGATTTTTCAAAAATCCGTTCATTGATTCTAAACTTTTTGTAGAGCTTCAAAAAATACCTCCTATCTGGTTGATCACGATCAGGGCAGTACATTTGACCATATTGCTCAAGTGCTCGGACACTATTTTTACGGCAAACAAGATACACTTCTAACATATCGCATTTTTCTAAATGAGTAAACGCCATTTCCTACTATCTAATTAACTAACTAGCTCCAAAAACACGTCTAATACGAAAAATTACACCAAATGATTGATTCTGACACAATAATAATTCTCTGACAGATCGTATAAAGCTTTTGTTTAAGAAATTACATAGCCTACTTGTCTAAATGACAAATATGATAATAATGCGGTTATTTTCAATTTTAGGACTACATCGTAAAGGAACATTTTTGTTCCATGGACAATTTGCAAACTTTTTATTGAAAAATATATAGTGTGTTCCATTAAAATAAAAGACATTTTTTTATTTTCTCGGAAATGCTATGTTCAATTGTTTTTCTGCTTCCACCATCTTAATCAGTAGAAAAAGTACTATTACTTTGCCAATTTAACCGACTTTGTATCTATGATAATAAAAAAGTTAGCAATGGTGCGCACTTAATTTAGAACACCCGGTACAGTTGACCTACTCCATTCAACGAAAAACAACCCCATAATAACGCACCGCCTTGTCCGTGCTTAATTGTTGGTGTAACATACTTTGCGTTAAATCACATATTAACCGGACGCCTAACACGGTCTTATCCCATCAGATATAAAAATTTTGTAACGAGTTTCATCGCTAAACAACATTTTTCTTCAATCTTGAACGTTCCAGTTTGAATATTGACGAGCAAATTCAAGCCTAACATGTCTATTTCTTTCGGAAACAGATGGTTTCTTAGCTTTCTAGGTCTAGGTCCGATTTTGGCAACTTTATGCATGTCCTCTCTCATTATAACGTGAAATTATTTTGGATATACTATATATAGGTAAAAGAAACTGTCTGGAAATGGTAGCTACTGTCATTCCTTCCAAAAAGGCGTGTACCACCACTTGTTTTAACTCTATATAAGTTGATTTACCTTTTGTCATGTTTACTTCTGTTAAAAACATTAATTATTCACTTAATATTCTCACAATAAGTTTGTTCTATATTGCTTTTTTTCGCGCAAAATCAAAAAGTTGCTTTACTTCTGTCGCTGTCAGAAAGTGCACTTCTCATAAATCGTTAACCACCCATTTTATTTGACGCTTGCGAACGATTTCATTTCTCCTGCAGCAGTAGCGCCTACAATGATCTTTTAGTCTGAAAGGTTTTTAATTTCCCTGGTTACCAAGGTTTTATTTGAATCGAAACTTTTATCTCTGAGATTTGAAACAAAACCGTCAAATGGGTGAGCACTATAACAATAGCTTGCTTTATTTACAGTTATAGAAAAGTTGTTTAAATTTTAGAGATGAATTTAATGAGAATAGTATCATCTGACTGAGATATTAACTACTGCTTTGTTATTTTCAATGGAACAACTTAATTCTGAATAACGGATTTGATAGAGCAGATAAAAMTAAACAAAAAAATACTGAGGTACCACTACCCTACAGTCATTTGTTTTTGAGATATTTTATGCAAGTAATAGAAAAAACACCCTCCTCCCTCCCCAATCAGCAGAGCCACGTTTCTGTAATAGTTATAGTGGTGTGGAATTGAAGGCAATAAAATTGTTGGCTGAATTCGCTGAACAAAATCAAACGAAAAAGGGTTTCACAGACCTAAGTCCATTGAGTCCATGTTTCAGGTGCTAGTAGTAGTAGCTAATTCTAGAAAGTGTAATAAAACAGATGTCTTCAGAAAAAAGGAAGTAGGCGTATACAATTATGGGACAGAAAAATCAAAGAATCGCAATCCAAAATCCATACCAAAGATTAATTAATTAAACTAATTTCTTTCGCTTGAAATTTTTAGATGAGGAGAAGTCAATTCTGCCAATTGGTGGTGCAATATCAAATACTTCCGGTGGCTCAGCTATCGATCCAAGTTTATGTGGCGGAGAATGGAGGTTACCAAGGAACTGCATACCAGAGAACAACACATGCGAATACTCTGCAAAGTGGGAATACATCCCTAGGAGAGACGAAATAAAATTCACTATCACCACCAGTAATACGGACACATGGACTGGGATTGCTTTTTCAAAAGATGAAAAAATGGTAAGCGTTGAAATTTCATCAAATATGAACAAAACGCTAATTAATTATTATTAACTCATATTTTCCGATCTAAAGATTAACAATACATGAACAATTGCAACTAATCTAAGGCGATTTCCAAATAAAACATAGGTAAAAATATTTTTAATAATTCGGATTACATGACGTATCATTCAAAATTGATATTAATACACTAATTCTGAAGCTTGAATATATCAAAAGATTCCGTAAAAAAAATAACAAACGACAAGGCAAAAATTTAATGATAACAAAAATCAGGAATCTGTAGTATGAGATAAAACGAAAAACATAAAACTTGGTACGACAATATTTTTTCGGAAATATCGCTGTCGTTGAAAACACTGACAAAAAGTTATAGGTCTGACGTTTCGATTACACCTGTAATCTTTGTCAAAGACGAAGAACCTCAAAATTCGTCTGACACAAGATCAACCAAAATTTTGAAAGTAAATAAACAAATCACCAAGGAAGCGAGACGTCATAGAAACAACGTGCCAGCCTGATAAAATATGAACCTAACCATGGAAAAGGAACTACCTACCTACTAGATATACACGAACTACTTGATAAAAGATAACTACCAAATAGCCTTCCAAATGTCACCTAACTCATAATTTCCACAATCCCTATTAAAATTATTAGTATTCCTACAAATTTCTATAGCTTCTTTTATTAGACGTTTGTGATAATATTTTTCTTTATGTAAAATTTTTGTTTTATCAAAATCAATCATGTGTTTAGTCAAATATGAGTGTTCAGCTATGGAAGATTTATCTATCTGTTGCAGCCTAGTAGCATGTAAGTATTCTTTCAAACGCGTACCTACTTTTCTTTTAGTTTGACCTAGGTAACACTTGCCGCAAGAACAAGTAATTTTGTAAACACCTTCACTCTCTAAATGTACTTTATCTTTAGTAGAAATTAATATTTTATCTAAATTATTATACGTACTATCAACAACTAAAATATCATGTTTTCTAAGCATCCTCTTTAAATTTTTCGAACGTCCTTGCACATAAGGCAAACTCAATTTTAATTTACTTTGTCCTGGCTGAGAATTTAATAATAATAATAATAATAATAATAAATATATTTGTGTTGGTTCACAATTACAGTGTTAACACACGTCAAAATACAGCGTTATATAAAAGATAAACTAAACTAAAACAAGATATTATAATAAATAAGAAGTATTTAAAAATTCCTCCAAGGAGTAGAAATTTTTACAAAGTAGATATGACTTAACTTTTTTCTTAAAAACTGTTAAATCTAAGCTTTGAATTTGTGCAGGTAATTTATTAAACAGTTTGGGACCCCAGTAAGAAACACTGCTTCGGCTTCTTTGCAAACGATGGAAGTTAACATTTAAATTTTGATTTCCCCTTAAATTAAGCATATGTGATTCACCACGAGTAGTATAAGAACCTAAGTGAGTTTTAACAAATAATAGACAAGATAGTATGTAACAGCTAGGCAATGTTAAAATTTTAAACTTTTGAAAAGATTTTCTGCAATCTGCCTGATAATCCAAATTTGCAATTACTCTGACAGCTCTTCGCTGCAATTTGAATAAGCGATCAGATGCAGGAGAATGCCCCCAGACTAATAATCCATAAGTTAACCTAGCATGTATGTAAGCAAAATACACATTCAATAGGATTTTATCTGAGATTATATCGCGAAGAGATTTCAAAAGAAATATATTTTTGGCGGTCTTGGAAGTAACGTAGTCAATGTGAGAATGCCAGGTAAGTTGTGGATCTAATCGTATTCCCAAAAAGTTAACAGACTCTTGATTTTCTATATCGCATGTTAAATTCTTTAGTGTAAAGCATGACGTAACAGTCTTGGACTCATTTAGTAATAGACTATTAGATGTAAACCAAGTTGACAAGTTTGACTTCATTTCAGTTAAATGGCATTTTAGTAAATTAGCGTTTTTGTTTGTACTAAAATATGTAGTATCATCAGCGAACAATATTAAGTTTCCATCTTTAATGATATTTTCTAAATACTTGATTTGGATGAGCACTTTTGTAAAAAACTGACCAAATATTTTTATTGCTATAACCATTTCTCACTAGCGCTGATTTAAGGTGATATATTTCTTTTTGTAAAGAACTTTCGTCTGAGATCCTTTGAACTCTAACAAATAACGTCCTTATAAGACTGTTCTTTTGAGAGGGAGGGTGGTGAGATGTGGCGTGTAAATATCTATCTGTGTGTGTTGGTTTTCTGTAAACCTTGTGTCCTAACTGTCCAGTGTTTATTCTGTAAATTTGGACATCCAAGAAAGGTAAACTACCATTGCTTTCTAATTCCATAGTAAATTTTATGTCCGGATTTTGACTGTTCAAATGATTTAGAAACCTACCCAACTCTTCTATACCGTGGGGCCAAATAACAAAAGTGTCATCTACGTACCTATACCAACATATTGGCTTAAACCGAAAACTGTTTATCGCTACCTGTTCAAAATTTTCCATAAATAAATTGGCCACTACAGGACTTAGAGGTGAACTCATTGCACAACCTGGTTTTTGTTCATAAAAATTATCGTTCCACAAGAAATAAGTTGATTTTAAACAGTTCAGATAATCTTGTCACCTAGGGGATCTCTATTAAGCTTGGCTTTGAGGATATCTATTCTTTCAGATATGGGTATTTTCGTAATCGAAATGTCAAACTAATAACTTTTTGTCAGTGTTCTCAACGACAGCGATCTTTCTAAAAAACTATTATCTTATATAATGGACGCTGAAAGCATTCACCCTCGTATAAAAGTTGGTTTTAAAATTGAAATTTACAACAGTTTTACATTAATGCTTCCAGTCGCAAACGGATGCTATCCTTGGATGGGTAGAAAAAAAGAGCGGAAGACCATTCTTAATGGACACATGGATAAGTGGCTACACTCAGCCCCTTCTAGATGCCTCCCAAGACATATACAATACAAATGGAAAACTAGAAGACGGAGTAACTAAGCTTTCTTTCACAAGAAAAAGAGCAACAAATGACGATAAGGTAAATATTCCGACAAATACCTAATTACAATAATTTCGTGCAACCTCTTTTTATAGGATCTATCCTTTACAAACGACGAATGCTTATACATGATGTTCCTAGTGAAAGGAGGCGCCTTCAACAGCGTCAACAAGAAAATCCGCAAGCACGAAGTCATCCCTACCATCTCAACGGACAAGATATGCATTCGATCATGTGGAGACGACGGTAAATATTGAAAACAAACCTCCCTTAATCCGTTATTAACCTGAAATTTGCAGACGATGTGTATGACATCCCAACTACAACGCCCGAACCACCTGGACTCACGTACAACTTGGAATTCAAGATCGTGGACTTGGGAGAGAACTTCGTGGCACCGAAACCCGGAACACAAGAGTACGAAAGCCTTACCAACACCATCAGCGATAATTTTGAGCCTCTCTTCAAGAAAATCCCAGGGTACAAGAGAGTTATAGTAGAGGATCTAAAAGAGTAAGTAAAAGTAGTAGGTACACCGCAAAGTAGTAGTTCTAACACATACGGACGGTTAGGACACTTGAACTACGTGTTGCGATTATAAGTGCAGTTGTTAAACGCTTTATTTTTATGGCTATATCCTCAAGAAAATGCTTTGTGTTTTTTCAGAGAAGACAACAACGTTGTGGCCCTTATGAACCTCCAAATGGACAAAAATACAATCGAGAAAGGACGTTCTCTTAATGATCCAGATCAAACGGAACGGTACAACAAGGAAGTTTACAAGACTATCCAGGAAAGCGTCAATTCAGGAAGAGTTGGTGCACTGAAACTAGATCCGCAGTACCTAGTTTTCGAGCCTCAAAGCTGTAAGTATTCCTGTACAAAGACAAAAAAAATTAAAAAAGTAAAAAATGATTTATGTTGTATATGTATGCCGGATGCGTTTTCACTCCCTCTTTGAGGATACCAATAAGTAAACTGGGCAATGATTTAGAATTAGTCATTGCTTCTAAACTGGGTCAATAGATAAACCTGCCATCATCAGATTTTATGAACCTCTATCATAGATAATAGCACCACAAATCATCAAAATAAGATATGCTGTGATCTGCCAGCACATGTAAATGTACCAGCTTGGAATATTTATACCCAATTATGTAGGTTTACTTAGGGAGAAAAAGCGACGTTACTACCACAAAAAAATTGATTGTTTTAAGGATAACTCCAGTATGATGTGGAAAACATTAAAAAAACTTCTACTATAATGATCATATGATCTTGGTAAGAGATACTGTGGAGATTGCGAATAGGTCCAATAATTATTTTATAGAAAGTATTGGTTCAATTGTCAGTGATGTAGATTACAATGATTTATGTCAATTTAAAAACAGTAATATGTATCCAAATTTATCGGAATTCAGCCGAGTGGACATGAGTCAACTAAGGAAAATAGTTAATAATCCGGATGATTAATTCAATGTGAATGATTGCACTACCTCTAGAATTCGAAAAAGAATATTTCAAACTACAGGTCATGTTATTTTGAATTTCATTAGCATTTCACTGTCTGGTGCTTGTGTACCCAACTTCATTAAAATTAGTACTATATTTCCTATACCAAAGGTGGCAAACACTATTGAGTGCAGCGAATMTAGACCAATTAATACTTTGCCTGTTGTTGAGAAGATATTGGAAATGGTAGTTTACAGACAACTCTTACAGCACGTAGAAAAATATGAAATATTGTTGCCTTATCAATCAGGATTTAGGCAAAATCACTCTTGTGAGAGTGCCCTCCAGTTGACTCTCAGTAAATTTTATGCCGATATTAGCACTAATAAGTATATTGTTTGTGTTTTTCTCCATTTGAAGCGAGCTTTTGAGACAATTCACAGGTCGATATTGCTCAGAAAATTATTTCAATATGGTTTTCAGGGAAATGTGCACGAGTGGTTGGCTAATTATTTAAGTAGTAGAAAACAGAGAGTCAGGATTGGGGACATATTTTCGGAAGAGGCGGTGAGTGAATGTGGGGTACGTCAGGGGAGTGTGATAGGGCCTCTGTTGTTTACATTATATATTAACGATATTGATTTGTTTGTTGGTTGTGATTTTGTAAATTTATTTGCAGATGATACATTACTTGTTGAAAGTGATTGTAATTTAGATGTAGCAATAGCAAAAATGAATAAAACTCTTGCAAAGGTAGAGCAGTATCTAGCTTCAAATATATTAAAGCTTAATGTATCAAAGACTAAGGGTATGATTGTGACTACTAAATACAAATATAAATTTTTAGATTTAGATAAAATAGATTTGCATATTTGCAATTGTAGAATTGATATTGTAAGGATATATAAATACCTAGGTCTCACAATTGACTGCTTGTTATCGTTTGATGAGCACTTTAACTACATGCAAAAGAAAATATCTAAAAAGTTGTTCTTTTTATCAAGAGTGGGTAAATTCCTCTCTATGGAAACGACCATTATTAGAGTATATAAAACTATTATACAACCTCATTTTGAATACTGTGCGTCGATAGTGTTCCAGTTCAACCTTAACAAGATGTCTTGCTTGCAAAAACTGGTTGAATATTGCGGATAGGGTGCTGTATCTTACGATGGTCTTTATATATAAAATAATAAATAATCTCACGCCACCTTACCTACCAAAAATGATAGTTAGGGCACATGATGTTCATCAGTATGAATCTCGAAATGCTGGTGATATTTTTGTGAATAGAACTTACGCAACTGCCTCTAAATCTCTATTTTTTAAAGGTTTCATAAAATACAATTCATTGCCACTTCATGTTAGATCTGCTAAATCTCTTAGATGCTTCAAATCACAGTTGCTGGTTTATATTACGGGCACTGGGTAGCGTGCGAATATTGTTTAATTTGTTTTGGATTGTTTGTTTTTTTTGTATTCATGTTGAACATTATTTTTCAATGTATCAAATACTAGCCTTGTGCTAATTAATAAAGTGTATTATTATTATTATTATTATTATTATTATTGACTGGAAATTTAAAGGAATGCATTTTTTTGCAGTGACATCAAACATAATCGACGATAGCTCAACGCAGCAAGCAGGTTTCTTCAACTTGTCAGAAACAAAGCTGTACATCGTCCTGGGTTGCATAGCAGCGCTGGTCTTTATCGCAATCATCCAGGCCAGTTGCACCATCTACAAAACGTCCAAGAAGCGATCGTCCAGTCACAAGGTAACTTCACTGTGATCCTCTTCACAGGGCAAGTAGACTCATGAAAACTTTTTGTTGTCCATGCTTGCTTTGCAGAAGAATAAGGGATAGAGCGTATGTGTGTTCTACTAATATTCGTAGTTGTCTCCTTTGATGAAACTGCTTTTGTATTTTTGGTAGAGTAGCAAAAAGACTGAGTTTTCGTATGAAAAAATATAGATTGGCACTTGTTCAGCAATATTTGAAGCATAGTTGTAGTGTATTTGCTATAGTTCTTTATTTATTTGTTAATGATAAATTAATCTATTTAATAATGCATTTATTTCAGTAATGTACTAATAAAATATTTTCATCAAGCGAGAGCAATATTTACGTCTAAGCTTCCCCATCCGCTAACATTCTAACACATTTTTCTTCACAGTGTTGTTGGTCATCAGTAGAATACAGAAAATGAAGTTAATAATAAGTTGCATTTAATAAATGTTGATTTGTATTTTAACTTTTTAGCAGTTCTCTAATAAAAGCATTCGATATGAAGTTGGAGATTTCAAATTTCATTTTTACCATTTAAAAAATTTGGATTAGTTGACAATGAAGGGTTATGTCACTAAAACTAAATTAATTTTTACAGCTTACTTACACCAAGTTTATAAGTTGTCTAAAAATTTTGTGATTCCTTATTTAGGAACTATATAAGTAGTAAATATTTATCATTATTTGCAAGAAAAGTCAGTGGAATGAAAACATTTCCAGATGCAAAGTAAAGCTTCTAGACAGAAGAGTGAATTTAAATAAAGTGCATGATTTAAAAGGATTTAAAATTTGACAGGATCGTGCACAATCTCTACCTTATTGAAACATACTTATGTTGACATTAAAGTATTATAAAAACTAGAAAAACTGTCTGTAAAATTTCTTTGTAAAACTTAACAATTTGGTAAAATTTAGTCCAAAACAGATGTAAATAAAATGGAAGCAAACTTTAAACTTTTTGTCTTATGCAGTTTTCTGAACCTCCAATACCACTTGCTAAACAATTTTTATCGTGCTGCTTCAAATAATTTTACGTCATCCATCATATGGTAGTGTATTTTTCCAACAAAAAATCACTTATTTCGTTAATATATTGTTCAAGTATTTTCAATGATAAGAAAAGATCTATTGTGGGCAATATTTGTGCATATGTCTATTAAATAATCTGAAAAATTGTTAGTAAAAACAATATCAGCTAATTTTCAAAATAGTGGTGAAAGTGTCTGAAATAGTCTAAGGATGATGAGTTTAATTCAATTTGAGTCCTCCCTATCAGGATATTTGAGTCTCAAAACGGCTGAAAAATCTAGTTTTCATTTTTCTTTGCAAATTCAAATTCTACTACTCGTACATATTATCAATTAGTTGCAGACTATTTTGCGGTGATATCCTTTTTTCAAGGTTATGGAAGCTAACAATTAGCAACCCCTATTTTCTACCCTTCATGAGCATAGAATAAAAAAACAGCACCTTCTAAAATAAACTTCAACTAACTAAAAATAATGAGCACTCAATTGGTTCAAGAGAACAAAAAGATGTGAAAAAAAATTTGAGTACTGGAATTAGCTATGACTTTGAAGGCTATTAATAAAATATACTTTGATATTGGGCACAAACTATCATCTGGTCTTTGTTACAAACAAAATTGCAAGAAAAATAGGAATTATTATTATTATTTTCTCTAATACAGACAGCATAGCACAGATCGTGCCAATAAAGTTAAAATAGTTTTATTTGGATAGTAAGTTGTTTCATGCTATAAGAGTAAATAATTTAGAAGAAAAATAACAAGAATAACTTGAAAACAGCTTGATGGGCGTTGTTAGCTGCAGTTTATTAATTCAAATTTTGTCGGCAAGTTATTCCATTACTATCGTTATGAAAAAGTTTAGGTATAACAAGCACACTGGTGACCGACATTTTCTCCCCACCCACCATTTCACCCCATTTGTTTCCTTAAAAAAAATGAAAAAGTGAATGCTGCGTAACACATAAGATTGTCCATTGCCTCCATAACAATAACGCTGCTCGGTGGATTGTAGAGGGTGTACAGTGTGCAGCTCGATCCCATGTATTACCAGAGTACATACCAGGGTCGCGACACGTTGCCCCACTGGGCCGTGACCACCATCGAGAGATCTAGGCATTGGTAGCCACCAAGACACGATTTTTGTCTAGGCCTAGTGGGGTGAGTTTTCAGTTTGACCGTAGCCATCGCACTGTAGTGGGTGACGGGGACACTCACGGACTGGTCTAGGTGATGGGATCGATTTGTGGTGATGGACTGTTACCATGGGATGCGTTTGTTTTAGAATAGTTAATTTTTTTGTTTTGTTGCGGCAAAACACATACTGTTAAAAATACTAAAAGATGATTATGATACAGGAAGTGTTAGTTTCTGAAATCACTAATCTAATATTTTTGCACAATACTCATACTCATACAATTACAATTACTCAACTAAACTGTTAAAACTGTATGATAATAATAATAATAATTGTATAGTGTATTATTAATAATTAATTAATACTTAAATTAATTGATCACATTCAACATTAGCAACCATCATCTAATAAAATGTTCCTAAACGTTAATAAATGCTACAGAATTAATTTTTGCAGAACTACAAACAATGTGAAAGCTACATACTATATAGATAACAGCATGGGCGTACCGAAGGGAGGGCAAGGGGGGCAGTTGCCCCCCCCCCCCCTTGGACCTAGGAGCCAACTCTGGGTCCTTCCTACTTCCCATACATTTAGCTGGTTAATTATTTGTGTACACCTAATACACCTTAAAAAAACTATCTTAAAAAGACTATCTTGGTCAGGATGAGTCATAACACGATTTCTGCTTAGTTCAGCTCTTCTACGTTTTCCTATAAAGATTGTTCAACTACTGTTATATGGAATACACATCAGAATTTGTCATATATTCTGTGAAGACTCCAATTTTTGTACCAAATTTCTAAATTCGCATTACATTTTAACAATTAATACAGAAAAACAAAAAACTAAAAATCCATCCGAACTAACGTTTATGAAAGTCAGTTTATTCAATATAAGTTTTAGGAATCCAGTAAAAGCATTATCAGCACGAATTAAAACCTGGTGTGTTGTTAAAAATCCATTTAAATATATTTCAGTTTAATGAAGCTTAATTTGGTTAAAATATTAAGTAGTCGGTTTATTTTTGAGGGCAGTGCACTGGCGATCTAAAAAGGTTGGCTTGACGCATAATGCTGAGGCATTCTTCATTCTGAGTTTTGATGATGTTAGTTATCCATCGAGTCTCTTTTCCTGGGGAGTAAAAATTACTACAATTGTATCTTTACTACCTATACAAATTCACTCCTAGCTTAAATTTCTAAAGCTTCTAGTGTGAAAAGTTGAAACTTCAAACTGTACTAAAAGCGCATCGGTTAATGCATTAGTCTTTGATATGTGTGAATTCTGAATCAGAAATCGTAGTTCTATTAGTAGAAGCTTTACAGATGAAATTTATGTTCCTGTACATTGTACATTATATGTAGATCACGGATCTTTATTATCCCAAATAAAATGTATCAACTCATCTTTTGTTAAACGTGAGAGTGATGCAATTGAATGCGCTAGATATCACCTAACTGAGATCATCAATTACTGAATTATAACAAAGGGGCTTTGTATGATCAGTGTACATAGAGAACATATACACAATTTAGGTTTTTATTTCACAGAAGATGTTTCCAGTCGCCTTGCAGAAAATCCATGACGATTATTCATGGAATAAATACTTCATTAATTATTTAACTACCTATATTTGATAAACACATGTTTCTATTTATGTTGAATTATACACTACAGGACATTCCTGCTTTGCCCCTCCCCCAGACCAAAAGCTGATGGGTACGCCCATGGATAACAGTGCTGTTAGTTACACACTAGCATAAGAGATTTGGGAGTTGTCTTTGATGAGCGCTTAAATTTCATTCGACATGTAAATGGAATTTTTCTAAAATGTTCTAGGATCTTTGTAACTGAGGTGTATTTAAAGTGGATGCTGTAAAGACTGTGTATCAAGCATTGATTGTTTCTGTTTTGGAATATGCCTCAGCTATATGGTCTCCATTTAACTCCGTTCATGTGTCAACATTGGAGAAGGTGCAGACTGTTCATTCAAAATTAAAATAAAAAAAATATAATTAAGGTCTAAGAGGATATTTGATTGTTTTTTTTGTAAAAGATTAGTACCTGATTTTAGTTTTTAAGTGCATATTATGATGCTCACTTAAACATTATGTTTGGTATGTACTATGAATTCGCAAAAAACAACAGTAGTTAATTAGATATTTATGTTAATTATTACCACTTATTCTAATTAAATTTCACTATTTACTGTATTTGGATGCACGTTAAATAAATAAATATATCAACTGATTGTTCTAAACAATTTTAAAGCATCTCATGTAACTTATAATACACGGCACAATGTAAAAACGTCAAACTTAGTAAATATAAGGCACTCAATTGCTATTGTATGTGTTTAACAATGTTCACATCTTAAATAATAAAACAAAAGCCATGTACATACATGCACATAGATCTACCAAAACTAAAACCTGTTAGAAAAGCAACTGTRCACCTATTCCCCTTTCAGGACCACCTGATACCCAACTCAGCATGGAAAGACTACTCAGCAGCCAACACCAACTACGCCTTCGAAGCCTTCGAGGCCGAAGAGAAGAAACAACAACAGGTGAACGGGAAAAGCCGCGGCGACACCCTCCCGTCCAAACCCGGCAACCGCAACGTAACCCGTCCTACCAGCCGGCCCCCCAGCATACCACCCTTACACTCTAGTTACATGGGGGACACTAGGTCCCTCCAACGCCCGAGGGGTGGCTACGCCCCCGGAAATCCCGACAGGAACACGTTCTCGCTGCCCAAGACGGCGTACGACAGGCACAGGCCGCCCCAGGACATGCAGCCGGACTTTTACTTCATGCCGTCGCAGAGGAAATATTCGGGTGAGGTGGTGAGGGTTTACGTGGACTACAACAACCAGCCTAAGTGAAAGTGAGACTTCGGTAGACGTTTTGGACCGGTCATTTTTAGTGTTAATTTATTTTCGCGTACATATGATTTGTACAGGAGTATTGTAGTCGAGTAGGAACAATTAGCAATGTAAAATCTGGTTTAGATACCATGCAAGGTGAATCAGTTTTCAGTTGGGTTGTGAAAAGGTAAACACTGTGAAGAACATTATTTTGGTGAAGTTGAAGCTAAATTACATGAGCCCAATGGCATATGATCTGGCCCAAGCCATAAGTAACTTCAGAATCATACTTTGGATATTTGGCAATATTAACAACAATACGAAATAACAAAAATTCATAATTTAAAAACGCAAGCACAAAAACGATACTAAGTTTGGCGCATTAGAATTGACCCATGAAGTTCCTAGTATTTACCATTGGATAGAATCTCCCTTTCACTTTAAAAATGCCTTAATTCGTCATGGCCCTTTGTATTAAGGTACTAAAACTATTCCAACTTTCATCAAGTTTAATTTTTACCTCAGTAGCTGTGTCAACATTTCATACCAGAGTGTCTCAATCGGAGACAAATCTGGACTGCTTGATGGGCATTTTATCACGGGAATGTGATTTTCCTCAAGCCATGTTGTAAACAATACTCTCCTCCTGGCAAAATTGTTTTATACTTGTGGGCATTTATAATTCCATTTATCACTCAAAGGCACCCTACCCCTTGCACAGACATACACCCCCAAACTATAATAGATGTCAGAAATTTGACTTTCCTTGCTAAACAGAGTTATATTCTTCATTCTGCCGATGAATAATTATATTTCTGGTATCTCCAACAAAGACTTTAAACCTGGTTTCATCGCTTCATATTAAAGAATAGTTTTTTCGTTTATTTGCCCAGAAGCGACTGACTTTTTTCTATCTGTGTTAACAAAGGTTTAACTTTTGCCTAAAGTACATTCAATAAAAGACGTGACCCTAAAAATTTACTTTACAAAAGCCATATCCCATTTTTTTTAATAAGCCGCAAGCAAGTATCTTTTGATATACGCATCTATATCACATTTCTTCACCTTGACGCCCGTTTTGTTAATATGTGGCAATCTTGTTTGATTAACTTTTAAAATTCTACCAGATTTCGCTAGTTTTTACGTTACCCTCCTTTTAAAAAAAACCTTATGATATTTCGCACTGTATACCAAGAAATTTTCAAACTTTTGGTYATGTTAGTCCCTTAAATACTATACTTATGGGCACAACTAATGTATTTTCCGAGATTTTCAGAAAGTGCTTTCCCACAAACCATTTTAACATCTGACAAATACAAAACTGACAAAGTGAAACCAATGTGGCTTTGTTTTTCTTCAACGCAAATGTGATTTTAGGCTAAACAGCTTATTATAATTTTGGGCCATTTCTTTTGCACTAAATATAGTTTCGTTTTGTGCTTATTTTTTTTAATATAAACTTCCCTTATACAGTGTTGTTAATTTCTTGCTAATACTATGAAGTGTCAAATATAATTGACATATTTTACTTTACACGTGGGCCAATTCAAATGCGACTCGGCTCGCATAATCAAACAATTCCATTAAATTTAAATGGTTATCGCTTGAAAATGAAAAGAAACCTAAGAACAAAAACTACGTAAATGACTGTAACAAGTCACTTTCAGATGTTACATTCTCAATGCAAATTTTGTTCTATGTTTAAAAAATTGTGCAAATCGGATAAATTATATCCATAATCTGTCATTTCAATGAGCACGGATGACCACATGGAAAATACAGGTAAAGATGTCTTCCATAACTTGAGGAAAAAAGTCATTTGTTTACATTATTTTACTTCAGTTTCTCTCTGAAGGATAATACAGAACTTCAAATGCTAGTTTATGCTGCCTACATGTTACCAACATTAAGATGACTGTTGTTTCGAGGTCATTTCACCTAATCAGCCCGGGTAGGACCCAAATATAGGCCGCACTAGAAAATGAAGGGCAGAATATTGTACCTCAAGATAAAAGGTATACAAATTGCCAATAAACTATTTTTTTAAACTACATACTAATTTACATTTTAGTTAGCAACATTATATTAATTTTGGTCCAGGAATTTTGTCAATCTTAAAAAGGTTTTCTGCACATTAGTCAAACATGTAAACAGCAAATTTTTTTTTAAATATATGGGCTTTAAAAATCCGTTAAAGATAAAAGTTTTGCTCCATCTTGACTAGTTTTATATAGCACCCATTTACAAGCTAGAAACTGAATCACCCTGTATATCAAATTGTTTAATTAATTGCCATGGATTTGTAATCATAGTCAGTAACAGTACTCGTTTGTTATGTATTCTAAAGAAATTAAAACGAGAACGTTTTATTCAATAGGACTAATAGTTTAAAAAAAAAAAATTTAAATACCGAGTTTTCTACAGTCGTCAAATAATAGTACTTACAAAGGGCTCATACAAATATCTTGTTAATAATTGCTCTACTATTGAATAGAAATAAGAATTAAAAAAAGCAGTAAAGCTCCAATTCCCATATAGGACCTGTTAAACATTAAATACTGTGCTGAAGTAAAATTATACTTGTGCAAAATTATAACTAATATGCGGTAATAGTAATAAGCATCAGTTATTAAATATATAAAATCTGATTAAGATGCGCAATCATAATTTTCCTTTTTGTGTGATATCAACATAAGGTGGTTTTTTTTTATTTCATTTTTTACAATCATATTAAAAAGGACACCTAATCGGGTGAATATAAATTGGAACAATAATAAATGTCTTAAATAATACTGCACAGTAATTGGTGAATGAATTCTGTTATACTAAAATCAAGGGTTAATTAAAAATAAAGTATGGTCATATGACTGTTCCATTGAAAATAAAGTTTGTAAAAAAACTGAGCCCACACAACCAAAGCCTGTAAAATAGTTAATATATTGTATACCATCCCGTCTTTAATAAACTAGCATAACTTTATAACAATGTAAATACGCTTTATAACGCATTGAAAACAATGTATATAATGCTATAATAAACATAAGGGTTTACCACATAGTGAATAATTTTAAACGATATTTTCTATTAATGTATGGAAACATAATGTTACAAAACATTTTTATAACAAAAAGAAATGAAAAAATAAAACAAATATATAACAAAATAGAGTGTTTTATTTCTCTTTAGTCTAATACAATGATTCAGCTTCGTTGCAGGCATTATTACTGATGATAAAAAGGACAACTTACTATG
Organism: Rhyzopertha dominica; assembly: GCA_025024175.1. Classification (NCBI taxonomy): domain Eukaryota; kingdom Metazoa; phylum Arthropoda; class Insecta; order Coleoptera; family Bostrichidae; genus Rhyzopertha; species Rhyzopertha dominica. Next base: position 62,261,757 of record QCXZ01000064.1, read on the forward strand.
GAATTCTAATAAATAAACTAGCACCGGCACATGAATTATATCGGGACGTTTACAACTTACTAAAAAAAAATGGTAATGTCAGTATTATCACATAATTATTACAATCACATCGTTACTGCCCTCCTTGGAACAGTAAAATAATATTTTGTGATGTTACTTGCAAGCCATGTACTGAAAAGGATTATTAATTTTACAGTTCATTTATTTTAGTTAATTGTGATGACATCACTTTTCCTTTGTTTCACAATAACATTAAAATGCCATATAATTTTGTACTATTTTATACAAAATTCAGGAATGCAGCAGTATTCATCTTCTAGTATCACTAAATGACAGGTTAATTACCCTACATGACACAATTACATATTTCATTTTAACACAGATTCAATGGGATGTAAAAAAAGGAAATTTTCTAATTAATGCTCTGTAAATATCACAATTCTGATGAATCTCGTTATACTGTCACAAAAGACCTCTGTAAAGGAGTAGTGGAACCTACATCCAGCAATTCATCATCAGATAGGAGTACCTCACTATCTGAACCCCTTCTCTTCTCTTTATTTTTTACAGTCCTGTATTGGATTTTGGTTTTCTGCAGTAAACTTTGTTCTGCGCTGTTTCTCCTCACTCTCTTCGATTTGTACATTAAAAAGTTATCGGTAACCCAGAACATTAACATCTAAAAAGACAGACAAGTTAGATAAACCATATCTGTATCCATTGAGAAACATACATTTACGAAGAATGGTATAATGAGCATGACGAACGCCAGTTCTATCTTTGGATTGTTTATTGGTGACAATATGAAGTCTTTTACGTTTTCCCAAAAGTCTAACTGCATAAACAAGGTTATGCAGGTTTTTACTATGGCCATTAGACCGACATATAGTATACATTGAGCTATCCAAGCGTTCATGGACGGTGGCTTCCCTACAAAGAAAATTGAATACAAATAAGATATATTTTTCATTATTCACTGATGTATTTGCTAAAATTAAATTTCCTTCCTCACTGCTTGCCAGTGTCTTAAAAAGGCAGAATGAACTGAAAATCAATTCAAGGCACAAACATTTAAATATATTATTCAATTTGCTGTCTCACCATATTCACCAAAATTTATTGCCGCCCACCCTTTCCTTCTGGATAAGTACTGAGCTGTTCTAATTCCTATAAATATAATCAGCAGACCCAGGGAAGAGTCGAGCAGGAAGTTGATTATGTACCTGAAACAATTTTTACATTCGTATTGCAAATTTTGTGCAACGACCATAAAACAGATTCCATTCAGCCTATTAAACTAAATAATCTTTGCTAATTGCTCAAGGCCATGCACTGCCTTAAAAAATACCATGTTCAAAGAACCATAAAATGAACATGTCCAATGTATAGTTAATGGGTTAAGGCCAGACTACTAGAGAAACTACATGATACGGACAAATAATTAAGGCTAAAGAACTATTAGTGTTATCAAACAACACACAAATTAAAGCAGATAACGTGTAATGGTCAACGTAAATTGGATGCAATAAGAGATAAAAAAAGATATTACTTGTATATGTGGAAGTATGGTCAAATAACAGAACCTTGTGTGTTGTATGTTGTCCATTAACAAAGCGCATGACCAAAACATATGTTGAACTGTAAATATTACCAGTGATAACATTGGATGAAAGCCACAAAACGAGCGTCATCAAATATAGCCGACGTTAATCTGGAATATGCGTAAATAGTTTGATTAGGAAAAATAATAATAAATGATGCAATCTATTCTGTTGTTACATATAAAATTATTAAAAATCAAATTAGTAAATATACAACACACAAAGTTAAATCCTTGCAGTTTTAATTTAAATATAAACCTTTTGTGATAAATGACAGTAGTTGAAGAACACAATTACCCACAATGCTTGTTTTTCTACTAGAGTACTACAATAAAACTAACCTTTGTTTATACAGTAAAGTAAAATTTTTAGCATTTCAGAAGAAATGTTCAAAACATTTTTTTGCAATTTTGTTAAACCATGTTTAGAGTGTAAAGAAATTCAGTTATGACAAAGAAAAATGCACACAGAAACATTATTAATATAAATGCATCGACTGTCAGGAAAATATTATTTTGGACATTTAATAAAAGAATGTATTGAAATTTCTAGAAATCCTAATAACAGTGGTAAGAGAAATTATGAAATAGCTTATGTTTGGTAACAAGTATTGTAGTTTTGTTTTATCAGGTACTTCATCCATCTATTTTATCAATCAGAAAAGAATTTATTGAGCTAGTTACTTTTAAAAATTCGTTTGAATAATACCTCAATTCTTAAAAGTTAGCCCAGCTTTATGTGACACTTTATTCTTTTTTGATTATGTATTGGAGAGGCGTTTTCTGCATTCTCGGACATGATTTGCAATTAGAACAAAAAATTCTTGAAGTTTGTATGAAAAATCACAGCATGTCCATCAGAGACATTACCAAAAAAATGTGGTACAACGAAAGCTATACAATTTAATTGGGGAAACACGTCCTAGCTTGGTATTGGATGACGAAACATACATAAAAGCAGATTTTCTACCAGGTTCACAATATTATACTGCTTCTAAAGGAGATATTCTTACCAAGTTTGAAACAACTATCAGAGTAGAACGATTTGGGGAAAAGTATCTTGTGTGACAGGCATGTTACTATTACATCATGTTAAATAAAACTTCAGACTGTGTCTTTTCCTATATGTGTAATAGCTTGAACAAAAAATGATCAAAAAAGAATATGCAACGGATCAAAATTTCCGGATTTTAAACGAGACAAGCCTTATTTCTTTAGAAACATTATTTTTATTCCATACTTAGGTGTCATACTTTACTATTTTTTCAAATAAAGAGTGTAAATACACTCAGTCTAATGATATCCTAATTATAAAAGTTCTAAAAATCAATTGATATCATATATTTAAATAAATTAGATATTCAAATTAATGTGCTGTTAACAATACTTCCACTACATGTAAATTCATTTTCTACCATGCTGAAGCCATAATGATGCTTCAACCCCAACAAAATAACAAGATTACCACGACACGTGTATCGATACTAACCAAGTACATGGATCTCCCGTATACTGCCCAGCGAGCCAAACGTTCGCCAGGTGTATGGCCATCGCGCCCATGCCCTGTTTCGATGTATCGTAGAACCATATCAGCCAGGACCTGCGTTCCTTGCGGGGCTCGCAGAAACGTTTCGCTGTCGATGAATCTACCGTTAGCACAGCAACATTAACGCTCTCGACAAATTTACCTATAAGACACGTGAACGCTAGGRACGCAAGTAGGACTTGCAGAAACCAACCGAACACATCTGTGAGGGCATCTTTGCTGCAATGCAGACCTCCCCTCGGCTGGACAAGGATTTCGTCATCCGTTACATTCATAACTGTTTCATCAGCTTTTCATTATAAAAGTGTGGGAACTGGAAGAAGTGGTGGGTCCAAAGTTCCAGTACTGATTCCAGAGCTATTTCATGTTATGGTGAATTCTGTCTTAAAAGTACGAGTAATTTTAGTAATTACGTTAGCTCATGAAGTGGAAGCGAAGTAGTTAATGCGAACAAAACAAAAACGCGCTATTGTTACACTTTAGTTGGAAACATCCACTATCACATTCGCTGTTTCAAACCTTGCGGACGTATTAATCAGCTGCTACACGCTGCTACTACGAGACTGCCACTGCCACTGACAACGTGACAATTGAAAAGTGACAGACACAGAAATATGGATAACTCCACTAAAGATAACAATCTTTGTCAACTCGCCATCTGTCATGCAACAAAAATGGCCCCCTGAAGATGCAGTTTCCAAATCCCACCTCTAGAGGATGGCAACTTACACGGATATGATTTTCCACTTTTTTTCTCATCGTATTTAGAGTGAAACACATATAATGAAAATGATCATGCGATATGAGGAAGTTTATGTACTTAAATTTTGTCCAGTCGAACGTTAAACAACAAATTTAGCAAAAATCAAACCAAAAAAGCTCAAAAACACTMACAAGATAAAAGTGACACCTGTAAATCATCTAACCTATTCCGTGTTGTATGCTCAGGCCATATTGAAAGTTTACATTACATATATCTGTTGTGTCCTCCTATTGGATGATCATTATATGTGATTAATTCCGTATAAGATGATAAAAAAAGCAAAACATCTAAAATCTTGTACTTGTAAATTGCAGCCATCTACCGGTGATATACATTGTACAATTGGCTTTGAAGTATTTCCTAATTGATTTAGCAATACTTCTATCATATCTCATTTGTAAAAGCTACTCCAATTCAATTCACCCATCCAACCACCCCCGAGCATAAAGAATATTCTAATATTTTTTTAATTAAACGTGTTGGAGTAGCTTTAAATTACATAATTTTTTTAAAAGATTACAAACACCTTACAATATGAATTTGAAGTATCTTCTAAATGATTTAGCAAATATTTCATCATTTATAAAGGCTACTCCAACTAACTATTCACCCATCCAACCACCCCCGAGCACAAAGAATATTGTTATACTATTTTAGCTAAAATCGTTGGAGTAGCCTTTTCCTACATAAAATTTGTAAAAGATTATAAATGTTAAAAATAAATTATACAGAGCTGACTTGCATGAGCTACAACCGACGTTAGGAATGGGTCCTCATGGAAGAGCATACCTATAAAACGGAGAAAAGTAGATTAGCTAGATACTGTTCCTGTATTCTTGAGTTTTGCTTATACTTACGAGTACCTTTGAAAAATATTACACTAATGATTCACTATCACCTTTCCCACCCACCCAAAATACGAAAAATTCCAAATGTGCAAAGTCAACTAAAACTACAAACAAAAAGGAATCATGAAAAGCACTCACGCGGCCAAATACTGCATCATGCAGTCTTACCCCCCACGATAAGACTCCCTGTAACAAAAGAAAAAGACTGTTAAGAAATTAAATATATATAGCTATTTATGCTTTTGAAATCCAAAAAAAATGATCTAGACAGCACAATATAAATTCTGATCGAAACTTACAGTATTTAGCCACAAAATGTAGCTGTAATCCTCTTGTCCCTCGGTGCACCAGAAATAATGTCCATCACATTTTATTTTATACGATTCTAATAATTAAAACTAGAATTATGCGCGATACTTAAAGAAACACTAATTATTAAGAACAACCAAAAAAATTCCGCACTAACGGTAACGAACGAGAGATAAATTTATCWTTTTTAAAGCGAACAGCATCTGCTGATAACACTACCGACCTAACAACGCGAACAGACCCCGTAGTCTGCTACCGAAACCGATTGTGCTGGAAGAAAAACATGTTAGCTATATGTAGAAATATTAATAAGAAAGTTGATACTTGCCTGCATATAAAATAAAACAATACCTCCCCATCATGAAATTAAATTACGCGTTTCAAGATTTCGGAATTAATAAATACTTTGCACAATTGGAATACCGCGATAGAAATAGAAAATTATAACTAGCACTCACCCGACCAAATACTGCATCATGCAGTCTTACCCCCCACGATAAGACTTCCTGTAACAAGCAGAAAAAAAGAAAATTAGAATTAATCATTTGAAGTTACACTTCTAGACATGAATTTACAATTTTAATTTTTCAAGTTATAATAATTAGTTTAAAAACAAATAAAAAAATGAATGTAATGTGTTACTTACAGTATTTGGCCATTAATGCTGCATCATCCTCTTCGGTCTCCTGGGGTCCACTTCCACTAGCACCAATTCAGCCTCTAAAGACTAAAAAGTACATGAATCTGTAACAGAAAAAATAATTTTAAAACAAAGCAATATCTTCACTGAATTCCGGGTTTCACGTCACCTTATGCTGTAAAAAATATATTTAGTATATGATACAGGTCCAAAGAAGTCCCCGAAGACAAAATATGCTGTAAAAGAATAAGATGAAAAAGATAAGATATAAATTCATAAATAAATATAAACATATATAGTAGAAATTATACCTGGGACCACCCATGCACCTGCAACATACAATTTTCATATAAAAAATAAATTTAACTACTCATGAAACAGTACAGAGTGGGCTAGAAGTATCCTTTAAATGATTTAGCAAATATTTTTATCTATTATAAAGGCTACTCTAATGATTCACCCATCCAACCACCCCCGAGCACAAAGAATATAGTTATAATTTTTTAATTAAACGTGTTGGAGTAGCCTTATATTATTTAAAAATCTTGAAAGATTATGAACATCTAGAATGTCGACTCGAAGTATCCTCTAAATGAGTTAGCAAATATTTTTTTAATTTATAAAGGCTACTCCAATGATTCACCCATCCAACCACCCCCGAGCACAAAGAATATAGTTATAATTTTTTAATTAAACGTATTGGAGTAGCCTTATATTATTTAAAAATTTTGAAAGATTATAACCATCTAGAATATGGACTTGAAGTATTCTTTAAATGATTTAGCAAATATTTGTATCTATTATAAAGGCTACTCTAATGATTCACCCATCCAACCACTCCCGAGCACAAAGAATATAGTTATAATTTTTTAATTAAACGTGTTGGAGTAGCCTTATATTATTTAAAAATCTTGAAAGATTATAAACATCTAGAATGTGGACTCGAAGTATTCTCTAAATGAGTTAGCAAATATTTTTTTAATTTATAAAGGCTACTCCAATGATTCACCCTTCCAACCACCCCCGAGCACAAAGAATATAGTTATAATTTTTTAATTAAACGTATTGGAGTAGCCTTATATTATTTAAAAATTTTGAAAGATTATAACCATCTAGAATATGGACTTGAAGTATRCTTTAAATGATTTAGCAAATATTTTTATCTATTATAAAGGCTACTCTAATGATTCACCCATCCAACCACRCCCGAGCACAAAGAATATAGTTATAATTTTTTAATTAAACGTGTTGGAATAGCCTTATATTATTTAAAAATCTTGAAAGATTATAAACATCTAGAATGTGGACTCGAAGTATCCTCTAAATGAGTTAGCAAATATTTTTTTAATTTATAAAGGCTACTCCAATGATTCACCCATGCAACCACCCCCGAGCACAAAGAATACAGTTATAATTTTTTAATTAAACGTGTTGGAGTAGCCTTATATTATTTAAAAATCTTGAAAGATTATAAACATCTAGAATATGTACTTGAAGTATCCTTTAAATGATTTAGCAAATATTTTTATAATTTATAAAGGCTACTCCAATGATTCACCCATCCAACCACCCCCGAGCACAAAATATATTGTTATATTTTTTTTATTTAAAATCGTTGGGGTAGCCTTTTCTTACATAAAATTCTAAAAAGATGATAAATGTTAAAACAAATTCTACAGTGCTGACTTGGACAAGCCACCACTGGTTAGAAATGAGTTACAAAAAGAATACATTTAAAACATAAAAATATGCTGCATTGAATACCTGCGTCCAAGTGACCTAATGCTGTAAAAAAATACATATAGTAAATGATACAAGCCCAAAAGACGTATCCAAGGCCAAAACAAGCTGTAAAAAGAAAATATGAAAAAGATAACATAGTCACTGAAACAAATCGTATTATGTTATAAAATAAACAATCCAAAAACAATATCTCCGGGACAATTAATCGAATTAATTAGTTAGCTCACCAAACAAGGTCCTCATCATTTCCATGGGAGACCATACCTATAAAATAGAAAAGTAGATTAGCTACATATTGATCCGGTATACTTGCAAAATGCTGCAAAAAGAATACATTTAGTGAATGATACAGGCCCAGAGAAGCATCCAAAGCCAAAAAATATGCTGTAAAAGGAACAGAAGAAAAAGATAAGATATAAATTCATTAAGTCAAAACATAAATAGTAATAATTATACCTGAAACCATCCATGTACCTGCAACATACAAAATCATATAAATAATTAAATTTAACTCCCGAAACAGACTAAGGAGGTACCTCAAAAATATGCAATAAACAATATAAATTAATTCTGTAAGACAATTAATATAATTACTAAGTCAGCTCACCAAAACAAGTCATTATCCTCCTCATGGAAGAAAGAGCATACCTATAAAATGGAGAAAAGTAGATTAGATAGATATTGTTCCTGTATTCTTGAGTTTTGCTTATACTTACGAGTACCTTTGAAAAATATTACACTAATGATTCACTATCACCTTTCCCACCCAACCAAATTCGAAAGATTCCAAATGTGCAAAGTCAACTAAAACTACAAACAAAAAGGAATCATATGAAAAGCACTCACGCGGCCAAATACTGCATCATGCAGTCTTACCCGCCACGATAAGACTTCCTGTAACAAAAGAAAAAGACTGTCAAGATATTAAATATGCAAAGCTGTTTATAATTTTGAAATCCAAAAAATGATCTAGACAGCACAATATACATTCTGATTCAAACTTACAGTATTTAGCCACAAAACGTAGCTCTAATTCTCTTGTCCCTCGGTGCACCAGAAATAAATGTCCATCACAATTTATTTTATACGATTCTAATAATTAAAGCTAGAATTACACGCGATACTTAAGAGTCACTAATTATTAAGAATAACCAAAAAAATCCCGCACTAAAGGTAACGAACGAGAGGTAAATTTATCATTTTTAAAGCGAACAGCATCTGCTGATAACACTACCGACCTAACAACGCGAACAGACCCCGTAGTCTGCTACCGAAACCGATTGTGCTGGAAGAAAAACATGTTAGCGACATGTAGAAATATTAATAAGAAAGTTGATACTTGCCTGCATATATAATAAAAGAGAACCTCCCCTTCGTGAAATTAAATTACGCGTTTCAAGATTTCGGAATTAATAAATACTTTGCACAATTGGAATACCGCGATAGAAATAGAAAATTATAACTAGCACTCACCCGACCAAATACTGCATCATGCAGTCTTACCCCCCACGATAAGACTTCCTGTAACAAATAGAAAAACGAAAATTAGAATAAATCATGTGAAGCTACACTTCTAGAAATGAATTTACACTTTTAATTGCTCAAGTTATAATAATTAGTTTAAAGACAAATACTAATAGAATGTAATGTGTTACTTACAGTATTTGGCCATTAATGCTGCATCATCCTCTTCGGTCTCCTCGGGTTCACTTCCACTTGGACTAATTCAGTCTCTAAAGACTAAAAGAGTACATGAATCTGTAACAGAAAAAATAATTTTAAAACAAAGCAATATTTTCACGGAATTCCGGGGTTCACGTCACCTTATGCTGTAAAAAATACATTTAGTATATGATACAGGTCCAAAGAAGTACCCGAAGACAAAATATGCTGTAAAATAATAAGATGAAAAATATAACATATAAATTCATAAATAAATCAAAACATATATAGTAAAAAGTATACCTGGAACCATCCATGCACCTGCAACATACAAAATCATATAAATAATTGAATTTAACTACTCCTGAAATAGTACAATGTGGGTTTGAAGTAACCTTTAAATGATTTAGCAAATATTTTTATCTATTATAAAGGCTACGCCAATGATTCACCCATCCAACCACACCCGAGCACAAAGAATATATTTATAATTTTTTGATTAAACGTGTTGGAGTAGCCTTATATTATTTAAAAATTTTGAAAGAATGCTAACACCTACAATAAGGCCTTGTAATATTCTTTAAATGATTGAGCGAATATTTTTATAGTTTATAAAGGCTACTCCAATGATTCACCCATCCAACCACCCCCGAGCACAAAGAATATAGTTATAWATTTTTAATTAAACGTGTTGGAGTAGCCTTATATTATTTAAAAATTTTGAAAGAATGCTAACACCTAAAATAAGGCCTTGTAATATTCTTTAAATGATTGAGCGAATATTTTTATAGTTTATAAAGGCTACTCCAATGATTCACCCATCCAACCACCCCCGAGCACAAAGAATATAATTATAATTTTTTAATTAAACGTGTTGGAGTAGCCTTATACTATTTAAAAATTTTGAAAGAATGCTAACACCTACAATAAGGCCTTGTAATATTCTCTAAATGATTTAGCAAATATTTTTATCTATTATAAAGGCTACTCCAATGATTCACCCATCCAACCACCCCCGAGCATAAAGAATATAGTTATATTTTTTAAATCGAACGTGTTGGAGTAGCCTTATATTATTTAAATTGTTTAAAAAATTATAAACATCCAGAATATGGGCTAGAAGTATCCTCTAAATGAGTTAGCAAATATGTTTATCATTTGTAAAGGCTACTCCAATGATTCACCCATCCAACCACCCCCGAGCATAAAGAATATAGTTATATTTTTTAAATCGAACGTGTTGGAGTAGCCTTATATTATTTAAATTGTTTAAAAAATTATAAACATCCAGAATATGGGCTAGAAGTATCCTCTAAATGAGTTAGCAAATATGTTTATCATTTGTAAAGGCTACTCCAATGATTCACCCATCCAACCACCCCCGAGCACAAAGAATATTGTTATACTTTTTTTAATTAAACGTGTTGGAGTAGCCTTATATTATTTAAATTGTTAAAAAAATTATAAACATCCAGAATATGGGTTGGAAGTATCCTTTAAATGATTTAGCAAATATTTTTATAATTTATAAAAGCTACTCCAATGATTCACCCACCCATCCAACCACCCCCGAGCACAAAATGTATTGTTATATTTTTTTAATTTAAAATCGTAGGAGTAGCCTTTTCTTACATAAAATTCTAAAAAGATGATAAATGTTAAAACAAATTCTACAGTGCTGACTTGGACAAGGCACCACTGGTTAGAAATGAGTTACAAAAATAATACATTTAAAACATAAGAGTATAGTGCATTGAATACCTGGGTCCAAGTCACCTAATGCTGTAAAAAGAATACATATAGTAAATGATACAAGCCCAAAGACGCATCCAAGGCCAAAACATGCTGTAAAAGGAAAAGATGAAAAAGATAACATAGTCACTGAAACAAATCTCATTATGCTATAAAATAAACAATCCAAAAACAATATATCCGGGACAATTAATCGAATTAATAAATTATCTCACCAAACAAGGTCCTCATCATTTCCATGGGAGACCATACCTATAAAATAGAAAAGTAGATTAGCTACATATTGATCTGGTATACTTGCAAAATGCTGCAAAAAGAATACATTTAGTGAATGATACAGGCCCAAAGAAGCATCCAAAGCCAAAATATGCTGTAAAAGGAACAGAAGTAAAAGATAAGATATAAATTCATTAATAAGTCAAAACATAAATAGTAAAAATTATACCTGAAACCATCCATGCACCTGCAACATACAAAATCATATAAATAATTGAATTTAACTCCTGAAACACACTAATAAAGGAGGTACCTCAAAAATATGCTATATAATAAACAATAAAAAATCATTTCTGTAAGACAATTAATATAATTACTAAGTCAGCTCACCAAAATAAGTCATTATCCTCCTCATGGAAGAAAGAGCATACCTATAAAATGGAGAAAAGTAGATTAGCTAGATATTGTTCCTGTATTCTTGAGTTTTGCTTATACTTACGGGTACCTTTGAAGAATACTACACTAATAATTCACTATCACTTTTCCCACCCACCCAAAATACGAAAAATTCCAAATGTGCAAAGTCAACTAWAACTACAAACAAAAAGGAATCATATGAAAAGCACTCACCCGGCCAAATACTGCATCATGCAGTCTTACCCCCCACGATAAGACTTCCTGTAACAAAAGAAAAAGACTGTCAAGATATTAAATATACAAAGCTGTTTATAATTTTGAAATCCAAAAAATGATCTAGACAGCACAATATAAATTCTGATCGAAACTTACAGTATTTAGCCACAAAACGTAGCTGTAATCCTCTTGTCCCTCGGTGCACCAGAAATAAATGTCCATCACTATTTATTTTATACGATTCTAATAATTAAAACTAGAATTATACGCGATACTTAAAGAGACACTAATTATCAAGAATAACCAAAAAAATCCCGCACTAACGGTAACGAACGAGAGCTAAATTTTCCATATTTAAAGCGCACAGCATCTGCTGATAACACTACCGACCTAACAACGCGAACAGACCCCGTAGTCTGCTACCGAAACCGATTGTGCTGGAAGAAAAACATGTTAGCTACATGTAGAAATATTAATAAGAAAGTTGTTACTTGCCTGCATATATAATAAAAGAAAACCTCCCCTTCATGAAATTAAGTTACGCGTTTCAAGATTTCGGAAATAATAAATACCTTGCACATTTGGAATACGCCGAAGGAAATAGAAAATTATAACTAGCACTCACCCGACCAAATACTGCATCATGCAGTCTTACCCCCCACGATAAGACTTCCTGTAACAAACAGAAAAACGAAAATTAGAATTAATCATTTCTAGACATGAATTTATACTTTTAATTGTTCCAATTATAATAACTAGTTTAAAGACAAATAAAAAATGAATGTAATGTGTTACTTACAGTATTTGGCCATTAATGCTGCATCATCCACTTCGGTCTCCTGGGGTCCACTTCCATTAATACCAATTCAGCTTCTAAAGGTTAAAACACTACATGAATCTGTAACAGAAAAATTGTTTTAAAACATAAAAAAAATATGCTGCACTGGCTGCCTGGGTCCATGTCACCTAATGCTGTAAAACATACATTTAGTAAATGATAAGAGGTCTAAAGAACTACCCGAAGCCAATATATGCTGGGATAGAATATGATGACCATTTATCCAAAGGTTGTCCTATTAATAATCTTGATCAAGCTGGATAGCCGATGGAAAAAAGTAAAATTAAACCAACAACACACGCATCAGTAGCGTGAACTAAATTAATATTTTATTCCTCTTCACAGACCTCCAGGTATGTGAAGAGGAAATGTCTACGGCCCCAACCACGCCGCAGACGGTAGCTCCCAAMCCAAACCAAAATGGAGCTTCCAAAAATGTGGATAAACTCTAATCTTCAAAATTTCGATCCTTGGTAGATTTCATATCTTGTTGAAGGCAAACGTTGGGTTGACTTATATAAGATGAAGTGCATGCCGTCTCCCCCAAATTGGGAACAAAGCTTGTTCAGTAGTCTGCCATCCATACGGAAAACCTCAGTAACTTGTTGACTGCTTCAGCACAATTTCCATTTAGGTTCTTGTCCCCTCCGTACCTCCCTGGGAATAGTATCTTCTGTTTAAATATTGTCACTTCATCACRGGTTAACRCTAATTCACATTCAKTTGCACTCATTACGCACTCAAATGCACTAAATCGACTATTAACACAAAAACAAACACCACGGAACACAAAATATTTTATAAGAGCGCTTCATCTTCTTTCTTGCCGCTTGAATTGACTACTTCAGCATAATCTCCTGTAAATGCTTGTCCCCTTCGTACCCTCCTGAGAGTTATATCTTCTGTTTAAATATTGTCACTTAATCACTGGATAACACCAATTCACGGGCACCTTACACGTTCACTATAAATTAGATAACATCACCACATTGGAAACAAAGCTTGTCCAGTAGACTGCCATCCAAACAGAATACCTCAGTAACTTTTTCACTGCTTCAGTATAACCCCCATGTACATGCTTGTTCCCTCCGTGCCTTCCTCGGAGTAGTATCTTCTGTTTAAATGTTGTCACTTCATCACTGGATAACCTTAATTCATGGAACAGCACCTTGCACATTCACTTGCATTCACTACGTACACAAACGCACTAAATCACCTATTAACAAAAAAACCAACATTACTTAGCACCAAATATTTTTAAGAGCTCATTAAGTATCTTCTTTCTTGCCTGTTGACCGCAAGGGATGTATGCAAATTAACTGCTTCAGCATAATCTCCATGTAGGTACCTACTTTCAACGCTCCTCTTCACTGACCTTCACGCATGTGAAGAGGAACTGTCTGCGGCCCCAACCCCGCCGCAGACGGTAGCTCCCAATCCTAACCAAAATGGAGCTTCCAAAAAATGTAGATAACCTATAATCTTTCCTTGGCAGATTTCATATCTTGTTGAAACCAAAGAATGGGTTAAATTAGAAAAACTGGAGTGTATATCGTCACCACAAAATTGGGAACAAAGCTTGTCCAGTAGTCTGCCTTCCAAAGGGAATACTTCCGTACCTCCCTGGGAGTAGTATCTTCAGTTTAAATATTGTCACTTCATCACAGGATAACTCTAATTCACTACGTATACAAACGCACTAAATCACCTATTAATACAAAAACAATCACTACACAGCACTAAATATTTTTTAAGAACACACTAATTATCTTCTTTCTTCCGGTTGGCCCCAGAGGATGTGGCAAATTAAATGCTTCAGCATAATCTACATGTAGGTACTTCCAGCGCTCCTCTTCAGTCTTCACTGACCTCCACGCATGTGAAGAGGKACTGTCTGCGGCCCCAACCACGCCGCAGACGGCAGCTCCCAATCCGAACCAAAATGGAGCTCCCCAAAAATGTGACTAAAGTCTAAGCTTTAAAATTGCGATTGTATTGACGTATTTGGTCATTAATGCTGCATCATCCTCTTCGGTATCTGGGATCCAGTTCTTCTAGTATCAATTTAAACTTTAAAGGCTAAAAAAGTACATGAATCTGTAATAAAAAAAAACCATTTAAAACATAAAAATGTGTCACTTTAAATGCCCGGTCCAGGTCACCTAAAGCTGTAAAAATACATATATTCATAGAAAAGTGGATACTTGCATGCACCTCTTAAAATCAAATTCCGCGATTGGAAAGATTTCAAAAATAAAAAATACTTTGCACATTTGGAATGTCACGGAGATATATAGTAAACTATAACTAGCATTCACCCGACTATAAAAAGTAGCTTCTTTCTTGCTGGTAGAAGGCTCGAGGCGTGTTAAAATGGAATGCTCCAGCATAATCTCCTTGTAGGTACTTTCAACGCTGCTTCTTCACTGACCTCCACGTATGTGAAGAAGTGTCTGCGGCCCCAACCACGCCGCAGACGGTAACTCCCAATCCAAACTATATTGGAGCTTCCCAAACTCTAATCTTTTAAATTGCGATCCTTGGCAGATTTCATATTATATCTTGTTGAAGGCAAAGGATGGGTGGATTTGATAAGATGTAGAGCAAATCGTTATCACGAAATTGGGAACAAAGCTTGTCCAGTAGTCTGCCATCCAAGCGGTATACCTCAGTAATTTGTTGACTGCTTCGGCATAATCTCCATGTAGATGTTTGTCATCTCCGTACCTCCCTGGGAGTAGTATCTTCTATTTAAATATTGTTCACTTCACTTTATCACAACACCTTGCATATTCACTCGCACCTACTACGCATACAAACACACTAAATCACCTAATAACACAAAAACTATCACTACAGAACACTAAATATTCTTAAGTGCACATTACAAAATAGATCCTTTCCTACTGGTTGAAGCCAAGGGATGTGTTAAGATTGACTGCTTCTGAATAATCTCTTTCAGATGCTTGTCCTCTCCGTACCTCCCTGGGAGCAGTCTCTTCTGTTTAAATAACGTCATCAATAGAACCTTTATCCGATTCTTCTGCAGTCTTCGAGAATTCTTTCGTAAGTGGTTTGTTCGCCTGTTCTTGGCACACTTCTGTTTCATCATAATAACTAGGCTTCCTTGCCTTATTACCGTTCAGAAAATTGCGAGCCTGAATTTTAAACTCCTTAGCTTCTCTTGTGGGCATCGAAAGCTTTTGTCTAAATGCGAGGATCGCCTTTCCCTGATCTTCAGCTTCATAATAATTGTCCATAAAATCCAAGGAATTACGGTCCAGAGTTTTTCCGCCATGGGCATTTCCGACATTATTTTGTCTTATCGCTACATGCGGTCCCGATTAATTATTTGACTAAAACTTTGCGATCCTCCCCTGTAATAGTTTGTTTTTCGCTCTTCACTGCCCTCCAGGCATGTGAAGAGGAATTGTCTGCGGCCCCAGCCACGCCGCAAACGGTAGCTCCCAATCCAAACCAAAATGGAGCTTCCCTAAAATGTGACTAAACTCTAATCTTTAAAATTGTGATCATTGCCAGATTTCATATATTGTTGAATCCAAAGGATGTAGATAAGATGTAGTGCACACATTGTTACCACGAAATTGGGAACAAAGCTTGTCCAGGAGTCTGCCATCCAAACGGAATACCTCACTAGCTGGTTGACTGCTTCATCATAATCTTGTTGTACGTGCTTGTCTCCTCCGTACCT
Organism: Rhyzopertha dominica; assembly: GCA_025024175.1. Lineage (NCBI taxonomy): Eukaryota > Metazoa > Arthropoda > Insecta > Coleoptera > Bostrichidae > Rhyzopertha > Rhyzopertha dominica. The sequence continues at coordinate 62,278,019 of QCXZ01000064.1, forward strand.
CCATGGGAGCAGTTATCTTCTTTTTAAATATTGTCACTTCATCACAGCACCTTGCACATTCACTCGCACTCACTACGCATAAAAACACACTAAATCACCTATTTTAGCACAAAAAAAAACCACTACGGAGCACTGCAAGTATCTTCTTTCCCGTCTGCCTTCCGCATAATCTTCTGTAGATGCTCGTCCATCTCCTCCGTACCTCAGTGGTAATAGTATGTTCTCTTACAAAAAACCGCTGCAAATAGAATCAATACCTCCGCATCCAATTGTAAAAATGACATTTACGCTTTTATTTCTTGTACTATAAGTTCAGTAGTCTGGTTTTGAGGATTTTTTCTCTCTAGACATTTTTTTCTAAGACAAACGGTTCTCGTGATATTAGGAAAAATACATAAATTTTTAAAATCGGATTTTTCCAAATAACTCGAAAATTATTAACTGAACAAAAAAGTTGCAAGAGTACTTTACAATCAGAAATTTGATTTTTTATTTTATACTAAAATTTTAGAAAAATCGTATGGACAGCGTACAAAATGCGCTTTTTGAAAATATTTGGAAAATGCTAAAATTTTGGAAAAAATGTTTAAAACACTTCTTGTAAGAAATATTATTTCCTATCTGATGGCATATTCTTCATTTTTTGAATATATTAAGTATTTACGGAGATATTTACTAAAAACCGTTTTTTTTTAATATGTAACGCGTTTTTGCTAATATCTTCTAAACAGTTTGCTGCACCGAAAATTTATACGGACGAATAATACTCGCTATTATACTACTAATCATATACTAAACAAAAAAAAACAAAAAGGGTAGTTACCCCCCAATTTTACTCGTTCCCGATACCCTACAGACACACAGACAAGACATCTTTTTTGTTCAAATTTTGCATTTTGCGTTTTCGACCATTTTAAAGCGATTGAGCAAATAAAAATTATTTTCGCGGTAAAGTACTTCCCATCCGTTGGATGTGGAAGTAATATTCACTTTATCACGCACATTCACTTGCACTCACTATGAATAAAAACGCACTAAATCACCTATTGTACCACAAAAACAACCACTACGGAGCACTAAATATTTTTTAGAACACCCTATCTTCTTTCTTGCCGGTTCAAGCCAAGGGATGTGTTAAAATTGATTGCTTTAGCATAATCTCCATGTAGGTAGTTTCAGCGCTCCTTCTTCACCGACCTCCACGTATGTGAAGAAGTGTCTGCGGCCCCAACCACGCCGCAAACGGTAGCTCCCAATCCAAACTAAAATGGAGCTTCCCAAACTCTAATCTTTTAAATTGCGATCCTTTGCAGGTTTCAAATCAGCACACATTTGTAAACAAAGCTTGTCCAGTAGCAGTCTGCCTCCAAAACCTCCCTGGGAATAGTATCTTCTGTTAAAAAATATTATCACTTCATCACTGGATAATTATAATTGCACATTCACTTGCATACACACACACACTAAATCACCTATTAATATAATAACAATCACTACCGAGCACTCACTTCACATACGCACTAAATCACTTATTAATACTATTTAGAGCACTATAAGTATCTTCTTTCTTGCCAAATAAAATCTGTAGCAGGAAATTCAGAATTGGATGAAACGGAAATTTCATATAGTATCAAATTATTTATAACTGGAGTCTTATGTAAATAATTAATAGATGCCGGATCAGCTGTTTCAGTTATCAAAAGCATCTTGAGTGAAAGATGCAACGAGTCAGTCGGACTGAGAGGTATGAGCCATGGTATTCCAGTTTTGGGTGAAGCTGATTAGGGTGTTGGAATAACAAAGCAGTTTGTTAGCGTCAGTCAAAAATTTGTAGTTTGTGAGGATGAATTACCGCTACAGTGTGATGGAATCTTAGGTACAGATTTCTTAGGAGAGAACTTAAAAATTTATTTTAGAAAAAAATGTTTTGGAGGAATGGGCTAATGAAATACTTAAGCTAATGATGGACAAAGGTGTTAGTATTGATGCTACATAGACAAGAAGTAATAATAACGGGGTGAAAAGTGACACAGCGCGGAGATACGATAATACAATGGACCATAGGAGGTTTAAAAGCGTTTTACAAAGAAACGATGAAGCAGTTAGCGATAGTAAGGAAATTACTGCTAACGATATCAGAAGCTATGATAAGATTAAACGCTTTGCGAGAAAGGATGACATAGCAGTAGGTGAAAGTGGTAGTATACGAGGGGAAGTCTGAAGTTATCGTGAAATTTTAAATCAAGGAACTCCGGTACGGCGGATTATAATAATGGTCTCGCGAGGCCGGTGAGGGATGTTCAGGTTTCCAAAACTCAGGACCGTATTTGTTTGGATTTTATGACCAATTATGATGAAGCTGAAGTTAAGGACCTATGTTACGCGAATACGGAATTTAGCCAAGGAAAAGCGACCCGCGCATTTAGAGAAAAGCTTTCGATGTCCGTGAGGGAAGCAAATGAGTGTAGAATTCAGACTCGCAATTTTCTGAACGGTAATAGTGCAAGGAAGCCTAGTTATCATGATGAAACAGAAGTGTGCCAAGAACGCGCGATCAAACCACTTAAGAAAGAATTCTCGTAGACTACAGAAGGATCGGAATTCTGAGGTGCAGGACCGTACTGCCCTAAAGTAGGCGGTGCCGAATAGGAAAAATATGACAGTTGATTACGATAAGATAGAAGTATGTGTTGTTAGTGAAGACATCAGTGAGGATATCGAGATATGTGAAGAAATTGTGGATAGTAACGAGATAACAGGTGTTGCGGATCACAGTGGTGATGAAATACGTGTTAATGAAGTGAATAATAAAGGTTTTATTAATAGAAAGATTAATAGAAAAGTTGGTGGTTGTGCTTAGGAAGAAGACAATTTATGGGGTAGTAAATCGCGTTAACGCGAATGGTATTGAAGTCGCTACACAAGAATAGATTTGCGGAGGAATCAGTGAAGACGAAAAATATACTTTAGATGAAACAGATTGGTCTAGTGCAGTTGGTAGACTGAAACCGGGTGTTAAGAAAAAGAATACGGAGGGTGATCAAAAAGGCTACTTCAAACTTAATGACCAAGCGAAGCGGAATTAAAGGAAATAGAATTACTACAAGCGGAAAAGGTTAAAGCATGGGAAGAAAGAAATACCTGTGGACAAGGAAAAAATCAAGAAATAAACGTTTTGTTAACTGAGGACTTGGAGATATCAGCGAAATGCGAAGCTACGTATTATGGGAAATTAGCTGAAGTATTAGAGGGCCAAGAAATTATAATAGAACCATATAAAGTAAAAATAAACGGAGTAATAATGGCAGCTATAGAGTAATTACGGATGAAGTCGAAAAGTGTTTAATACGAATGTTGAATTTGAATTCGTTTCTGATAACTTCAAAGGAGAACTGGACTTTAGGAGTAGCGTCGGCAAACATACCCGGTCGGGAAAACACGAAAACTGTTAACGTATTGCAAATTTAACTGAAGAACGGGAAGATAATTCTTTTGAATTGGAGCGTTTCAATAATTACGCCCGAAATATATTTGGTTTTAGAATTTCTGGACCGATATTGAGATTAGTTTTGTAAAGAAAACGAAATGTTAACAAGTACAAATATGGCTAAGCATAAAAGTATTACAGAGAAAATACCTACGATTACGAAGCGCCCATACAAGTTACCCTWCCATCAAAGAAAAATAATAAGAAAGAAAAATAGACAGATTACTAGTGAAAGACGGATTCCGATACTGGTACTCCTATTCATGTTAGAGTACCATCAGCATGGGAAGTCCAAGCAGCAGCAGTTCAAGCCCATCAGTTGGGGCAAGTAGTTACAGAGCCAGGAGAAGAAAGGGAACCTGTTGCAGCCTCAGTAGCAGAGGACCGTCCTCTAGCTAGGAGATCGACGAGGATCGAGCGTCCACCAGATTGACTGGACCTCTAGTACATCAAACAGTACTGTACTTTAGAGGGTAAGTTTCAAAACTGTTCAGTGTAGTGAAAAACGCGCATCGGGCGAATATAAATATTAGCAGCGAATAAACTTTTACTAAAACTTAGTTACGGCAGGACTAATGGTAATTTGTGGAATCATAGTAGCGTCGCTAGCTACGTACGCGTCGGGACTGATTGCGTGTGATTGTGGCGGAGAAAAAAAATTATATTTTGGTAATTTCTATAAATCATGTTACTCCATGCACACCTTCAGGGGAAAACTACGTAGAAGAACCCATCCAAGTACGAGCATTGCACTCTTGAACATCGTCGAGGCTTAGGAGCTACTGCAGCAGCATCATCTTGGGCCTCTTGTGGGTACGAGCTTCCCCTTCATCGTAATCTCTCAGATTACGAATGAGAGGGTTTCCGTGGATGTCCGCTCTGTGGAATGCCTTGGCTGCTGCTTCTCAGAGGAATTCCTAGATCGTAGGAACTTTGAGATCTCTGTGTATCCAAGAATTCTGACGAACTAGGGAGCATCGACGACCATTAGGAGAACCTTGTTCTGGATAACGTGGAGACGTTTGATGTGTGTAGCTGATGCTTAACTCCATGCAGCACATCCGTACGTCATCATCGGCCGCAGTATCGTCTTGTAGATCAAGAGCTCGTTGTCGCTGCTCAACTTGCTGTTGCGGTATAGCAGACAACAAAGGCTGGTCAGCGCGGCCGTCGTCTGGTTGACTAGGTCGTCGATGTGCGATTTCCACAGAAAATTGCTGTCGATGGCCATACCCAGGTACTTGGCTTCTTGTTTCCAAGGGGTAACGCGACCGAAGATGTGTTTCGATCGAGGTGCTTCCTCCTCTTGCTCGGAAAGAATGCGGAGTTCTTTTCGGCGTTGACTCCTATATTCTCAATCGGGAGAGCCAGTCTTCTAGATCATCGGCGGCTTTCTGGATACGTCGAGTCATCGGAAGTGGATCAACTGATATGGTGAAGATAGCGATGTCATCTGCGAAGATAGCGAGTTCTGTTCCTTCCGTCTTCAGGATGTCCCTCGTGAATACGGTGAACAGCAGCGGCGAAAACGTAGAGCCCTGCGGAACCCCTCAAGTGGAGGTGCGCACCGAGAATCTTTTGTAACCGAGCTACGCACAGAGGTTTGTCCCTCAGGAAGTCCGAGTCCGGTTGGCATGTCGGTATGTGATAGCTCGAGTATCAATCCCTCATGCTATACCTTGTCGAACGCTTTCGACATGTCCAGAAAGACAATTGCGTCGGCAATTTTCCAGGCAGATGGAAAATGCATCATCCTCGTAACGCAGTTGAAGATGTTTGTCCTCGCTGCCGTCGCCCTCATGGGGAGCGGAGCTTCTTGAGGGCCGTGTTGGAGATGCCGTCGGATCATGGTTCCTTCCTCACGTTGGTCCTTTGGATGAGCTTCTTGACTTCCGGCGGAGTGGTGTGGCGGATGGGATCCTTGACTGGTGCGGCGAGCAGTCTAAGAACGCTTCGATGGACCCTGTCGATGTCGTCTAGATCCGCGGTCTCGAAGGTTGGACTGCATTGGCGTTCCATGCAGTCGGCAAAAGCTTCGGCTTTATCCTCCGGCGTGTACAGCAAGCCGTACTCGTCGTGGAGCGGGCCTGTTCCACAGGATTTTAGTCATCCTCCAGAGGTTGCCTGAGTCTTAGTCCAGTAGGCGAATCTTGGCTTCCCAACGTGCGCTTATGTGGTGTAAAACGACCTCTTTAACCTGTGCTTGCAGTCGATTGTACTGCTTGCGGTCTCCGGGGTTCCATGAGTGTTCTCACTTCATACGGTAGAGGGAACTCTCTCTGCGGTTCACGCTCGAGTGGCGGCGGCAAGATGGGCTAAGGCCTGTTCGAGTAGACGGACGGAGCGTATCTTGCCGTGTACCTGGGCAGGTGGGTTTGCAGGTGTTCCGAGAATGAGGGCCACAAAGTCGTCTTCTTCTCGGACGTCTCTCGTCCATGGGGTGTAGATCCGATGAACAGCAGCACGGGCGTGTGGTCGGAATCCAGTTCGTCGATCTTACGTATGTGATGCTGTAATGATACATCATTCAGGATGGTAACATCCAACACATCTGGTAGTCTAATAGGAGAGTAGTGAGCGGGCTCGGTGGGCGCGTCCATCGCTAGGTCTCTGGCCTCGGCGAACTGTAGGAGACGATTCCCATTGCCATTTGCCCGTCTGCTGTGCCAAGATCTGACACATCGATCTCGATAGCAGTAGCCTCCAGGGGCTGCATCGGATTAACGTTGACGGCACCGTGCTTGAGGCCTCTGCTGACGTAGATGGCGGTAAGACCTCCGGGGCGATTCAGATGGTCGGTGTGGTAGAGGACGTACTGCAGAATGTCTGGCTGTCGCATGGTATCAGATATGTCTCATTGACGAAGGCGATATCGACTCCATGTCGTGTTCGGTGACGACTCGGGGAGTTGCGGGAGCTGACAAAGATGAGAGGCATCTGGCTACCGTATTTCTTCTTCATTCGACAAGCTCCCTCCACGCCGTGGTGTCGTAACGATTTCTTCACCCCGTCGTACTAAATGTATGTACTAAAATAACCGTACATAATAAAATTGGCGCGGAACTCGAACCGATAACTTATTAAATACTAAGTGAAGCGTCGTCTGTCCACAGCATATGCTAACAATGATTAATACGTATAACCACACTAATGTAAAAAAAGCTGAAATAGGATTGTGTATGGTTAAAATGATAGGCAGGTTTAGGATGAATTACGAGTACCTGACAACCTAAATTTCCAAATTGATATGACCTTTCATTTATAACAAACCTACTCCAAACATCCATTTTACCTTTCAACCACCCTGAGCAAAAGATATTAATGTTCTTTTATTTAACTGTGCTGTAGTAATAACATAGTAACTGAACTCAACGCATAGTAATAAATTATAACCAATTTTTTATTTGTAAAAGCTACTCAAAACAATCGATGTACCTACCGACCACCCCCGGGCAGAAAGAKTATTAATATTCTTMTTTTTCTGTTCAACGATGTTGGAGTAGTCTCGTACTAGCTAGMTTTTATAGCTCAACAAATTATGTTCGAGAGTAAATGACTTTTGACTTCATTGAATACACACGACAAAGGATGTTTTGAGACCTCAAAGCAAATAAATAATTTATGAGCAATTTCTTTATGTTTCACAGCTACTCCGAACATTCCTTTTGCCTACCAACCGCCCCATTGCAAAAAGAATATTAATATTATTTTTTTTTTATTCAACGATGTTGGAGTAGTCTCGTACTAGCTAGTTTCTATAGCACAATAAATTTAGTTTGAGAGTAAATGACAATTTACTTCATTAAATATACACAACAAGCTATGTCTTGAGGTCTCAAGGCATCTAAATAATTTATGAGCAATTTCTTTATGTGTTACAGCTACTCCGAACATTCCTTTTGCCTACCAACCGCCCCATTGCAAAAAGAATATTAATATTCTTTTTTTTTATCCAACGATGTTGGAGTAGTCTCGTACAAGCTAGTTTCTATAGCACAATAAATTTAGTTTGAAAGTAAATGACAATTTACTTCATTAAATACACACAACAAGCTATGTCTTGAGGTCTCAAGGCATCTAAATAATTTATGAGCAATTTCTTTATGTGTTACAGCTACTCCGAACATTCCTTTTGCCTACCAACCGCCCATTGCAAAAATAATATTAATATTCTTTTTTTTATCCAACGATGTTGGAGTAGTCTCGTACTAGCTAGTTTCTATAGCACAATAAATTTAGTTTGAGAGTAAATGACAGTTTACTTCATTAAATACACACAACAAGCTATGTCTTGAGGTCTCACGGCATCTAAATAATTTATGAGCAATTTCTTTATGTGTTACAGCTACTCCGAACATTCCTTTTGCCTACCAACCGCCCATTGCAAAAATAATATTAATATTCTTTTTTTTATCCAACGATGTTGGAGTAGTCTCGTACAAGCTAGTTTCTATAGCACAATAAATTTAGTTTGAAAGTAAATGACAATTTACTTCATTAAATACACACAACAAGCTATGTCTTGAGGTCTCAAGGCATCTAAATAATTTATGAGCAATTTCTTTATGTGTTACAGCTACTCCGAACATTCCTTTTGCCTACCAACCGCCCATTGCAAACATAATATTAATATTCTTTTTTTTTATTCAACGATGTTGGAGTAGTCTCGTACTAGCTAGTTTTTATAGCACAACAAATTATATTCGAGAGTAAATGACTTTTTACTTCATTGAATACACACGACAAAGGAAGTTTTGAGACCTCAAAGCATATAAATAATTTATGAGCAATTTCTTTATGTGTTACAGCTACTCCGAACATTCCTTTTGCCTACCAACCGCCCCATTGCAAAAAGAATATTAATATTCTTTTTTTTATCCAACGATGTTGGAGTAGTCTCGTACTAGCTAGTTTCTATAGCACAATAAATTTAGTTTGAGAGAAAATGACAATTTACTTCATTAAATACACACAACAATCTATGTCTTGAGGTCTCAAGGCATCTAAATAATTTATGAGCAATTTCTTTATGTGTTACAGCTACTCCGAACATTCCTTTTGCCTACCAACCGCCCTATTGCAAAAAGAATATTAATATTCTATTTTTTTATTCAACGATGTTGGAGTAGTCTCGTACTAGCTAGTTTCTATAGCACAATAAATTTAGTTTGAGAGTAAATGACAATTTACTTCATTAAATACACACAACAAGCTATGTCTTGAGGTCTCAAGGCATCTAAATAATTTATGAGCAATTTCTTTATGTGTTACAGCTACTCCGAACATTCCTTTTGCCTACCAACCGCCCCATTGCAAAAAGAATATTAATATTCTTTTTTTTTCATGCTGTTGGAGTAGTTCCACACAAGTTGAAGTGTTTAAAACACAACAAATTATGTTCGAGAGTAAATGACTTTTTACTTCATTGAATACACACGACAAAGYATGTTTTGAGACCTKAAAGAATATAAATAATTRATGAGCAATTTCGTTATGTGTTACAGCTACTCCGAACATTCCTTTTGCCTACCAACCGCCCCATTGCAAAAAGAATATTAATATTCTTTTTATTTCATGCTGTAGGAGTAGTTCCACACAAGTTGAAGATTTTAAAACACAACAAATTATGTTCGAGAGTAAAGGACTTTTTACTTCATTGAATATACACGACAAAGAATGTTTTGAGACCTCAAAGCGTATAAATAATTTATGAGCAATTTCTTTATGTGTTACAGCTACTCCGAACATTCATTTTGCCTACCAACCGCCCCATTGCAAAAAGAATATTAATATTCTTTTTATTTCATGCTGTTGGAGTAGTTCCACACAAGTTGAAGATTTTAAAACACAACAAATTATGTTCGAGAGTAAAGGACTTTTTACTTCATTGAATATACACGACAAAGAATGTTTTGAGACCTCAAAGCGTATAAATAATTTATGAGCAATTTCTTTATGTGTTACAGCTACTCCGAACATTCATTTTGCCTACCAACCGCCCCATTGCAAAAAGAATATTAATATTCTTTTTATTTCATGCTGTTGGAGTAGTTCCACACAAGTTGGAGATTTTAAAACACAACAAATTATGTTCGAGAGTAAAGGACTTTTTACTTCATTGAATATACACGACAAAGAATGTTTTGAGACCTCAAAGCGTATAAATAATTTATGAGCAATTTCTTTATGTGTTACAGCTACTCCGAACATTCATTTTGCCTACCAACCGCCCCATTGCAAAAAGGATATTAATATTCTTTTTATTTCATGCTGTTGGAGTAGTTCCACACAAGTTGAAGATTTTAAAACACAACAAATTATGTTCGAGAGTAAATGACTTTTTACTTCATTGAATACACACGACAAAGGATGTTTTGAGACCTCAAAGAATATAAATAATTTATGAGCAATTTCTTTATGTGTTACAGCTACTCCGAACATTCATTTTGCCTACCAACCGCCCCATTGCAAAAAGAATATTAATACTCTTTTTATTTCATGCTGTTGGAGTAGTTCCACACAAGTTGAAGATTTTAAAACACAACAAATTATGTTCGAGAGTAAAGGACTCTTTACTTCATTGAATACACACGACAAAGGATGTTTTGAGACCTCAAAGAATATAAATAATTTATGAGCAATTTCTTTATGTGTTACAGCTACTCCGAACATTCCTTTTGCCTACCAACCGCCCCATTGCATAAAGGATATTAATACTCTTTTTATTTCATGCTGTTGGAGTAGTTCCACACAAGTTGGAGATTTTAAAACACAACAAATTATGTTCGAGAGTAAAGGACCTTTTACTTCATTGAATATACACGACAAAGAATGTTTTGAGACCTCAAAGCGTATAAATAATTTATGAGCAATTTCTTTATGTGTTACAGCTACTCCGAACATTCATTTTGCCTACCAACCGCCCCATTGCAAAAAGGATATTAATACTCTTTTTATTTCATGCTGTTGGAGTAGTTCCACACAAGTTGGAGATTTTAAAACACAACAAATTATGTTCGAGAGTAAAGGACTTTTTACTTCATTGAATATACACGACAAAGAATGTTTTGAGACCTCAAAGCGTATAAATAATTTATGAGCAATTTCTTTATGTGTTACAGCTACTCCGAACATTCATTTTGCCTACCAACCGCCCCATTGCAAAAAGAATATTAATATTATTTTTATTTCATGCTGTTGGAGTAGTTCCACACAAGTTGAAGATTTTAAAACACAACAAATTATGTTCGAGAGTAAAGGACTTTTTACTTCATTGAATATACACGACAAAGAATGTTTTGAGACCTCAAAGCGTATAAATAATTTATGAGCAATTTCTTTATGTGTTACAGCTACTCCGAACATTCATTTTGCCTACCAACCGCCCCATTGCAAAAAGAATATTAATATTCTTTTTATTTCATGCTGTTGGAGTAGTTCCACACAAGTTGAAGATTTTAAAACACAACAAATTATGTTCGAGAGTAAATGACTTTTTACTTCATTGAATACACACGACAAAGGATGTTTTGAGACCTCAAAGAATATAAATAATTTATGAGCAATTTCTTTATGTGTTACAGCTACTCCGAACATTCATTTTGCCTACCAACCGCCCCATTGCAAAAAGAATATTAATACTCTTTTTATTTCATGCTGTTGGAGTAGTTCCACACAAGTTGAAGATTTTAAAACACAACAAATTATGTTCGAGAGTAAAGGACTTTTTACCTCATTGAATACACACGACAAAGAATGTTTTGAGACCTCAAAGCGTATAAATAATTTGTGAGCAAATTCTTTATGTGTTACAGCTACTCCGAACATTCCTTTTGCCTACCAACCGCCCCATTGCAAAAAGAATACTAATATTCTTTTTTTTTATTCAACGATGTTGGAGTAGTCTCGTACTAACTAGTTACCTATAGCACAATAAATTTAGTTTGAGAGTAAATGACAATTTACTTCATTAAATACACACAACAAGCTATGTCTTGAGGTCTCAAGGCATCTAAATAATTTATGAGCAATTTCTTTATAAGTTACAGCTACTCCGAACATTCCTTTTGCCTACCAACCGCCCCATTGCAAAAAGAATATTAATATTCTTTTTTTTATTCAACGATGTTGGAATAGTCTCGTACTAGCTAGTTTTTATAGCACAACAAATTATGTTCGAGAGTAAATGACTTTTTACTTCATTGAATACACACGACAAAGGATGTTTTGAGACCTCAAAGCATATAAATAATTTATGAGCAATTTCTTTATGTGTTACAGCTACTCCGAACATTCCTTTTGCCTACCAACCGCCCCATTGCAAAAAGAATATTAATATTCTTCTTTTTTTATTCAACGATGTTGGAGTAGTCTCGTACAAGCTAGTTTCTATAGCACAATAAATTTAGTTTGAAAGTAAATGACAATTTACTTCATTAAATACACACAACAAGCTATGTCTTGAGGTCTCAAGGCATCTAAATAATTTATGAGCAATTTCTTTATGTGTTACGGCTACTCCGAGCATTCCTTTTGCCTACCAACCGCCCATTGCAAAAATAATATTAATATCCTTTTTTTTTATTCAGCGATGTTGGAGTAGTCTCGTACTAGCTAGTTTTTATAGCACAACAAATTATGTTCGAGAGTAAAAGACATTTTACTTCATTGAATACACACGACAAAGGATGTTTTGAGACCTCAAAGCATATAAATAATTTATGAGCAATTTCTTTATGTGTTACAGCTACTCCGAACATTCCTTTTGCCTACCAACCGCCCCATTGCAAAAAGAATATTAATATTCTTTTTTTTTATTCAACGATGTTGGAGTAGTCTCGTACAAGCTAGTTTCTATAGCACAATAAATTTAGTTTGAAAGTAAATGACAATTTACTTCATTAAATACACACAACAAGCTATGTCTTGAGGTCTCAAGGCATCTAAATAATTTATGAGGCAATTTCTTTATGTGTTACGGCTACTCCGAACATTCCTTTTGCCTACCAACCGCCCCATTGCAAAAATAATATTAATATCCTTTTTTTTTATTCAACGATGTTGGAGTAGTCTCGTACTAGCTAGTTTTTATAGCACAAACAAATTATGTTCCAGAGTAAATGACAATTTACTTCATTGAATACACACGACAAAGGATGTTTGAGACCTCAAAGCATATAAATAATTTATGAGCCAATTTCTTTATGTGTTACAGCTACTCCGAACATTCCTTTTGCCTACCAACCGCCCCATTGCAAAATGAATATTAATATTCTTTTGTTTATTCAACGATGTTGGAGTAGTCACACAAGTTGAAGTGTAACACAACAAATTAGTGTTGAGAGTAAAGGACTTTTACTTCATTATGAATACACACGACAAAGATGTTTGAGACCTCAAAGCATTAAATAATTTAAGCAATTTCTTTATGTGTTACAGCTACTCCGAACATTCTTTTGCCTACCAACCGCCCCATTGCAAAAGAATATTAATATTCTTTTTTATTTCAACGATGTTGGAGTAGTCACAGTTAGTTTTTAAAACACAAAAATTAGTTTCGAGAGTAAAGGACTTTTTACTTCATTGAATACACACGACAAAGAATGTTTTGACTCTCAAGCGTAATAATAATTTATAAGCAATTTCTTTATGTGTTACAGCTACTCCGAACATTCTTTTGCCTACCAACCGCCCCATTGCAAAAGAATATTAATATTCTTTTTATTTCATGCTGTTGGAGTAGTTTCCACACAAGTTGAAGTGTTTAAAACACAACAAATTATGTTCGAGAGTAAAGGACTTTTTACTTCATTGAATACACACGACAAAGTGTTTTGAGACCTCAAAGTATAAATAATTTATGAGCAATTTCTTTATGTGTTACAGCTACTCCGAACATTCCTTTTGCCTACCAACCGCCCCATTGCAAAAGAATATTAATATTCTTTTTATTTCATGCTGTTGGAGTAGTTCCACACAAGTTGAAGTGTTTAAAACACAACAAATTATGTTC